>JAZGLO010000509.1:965000-1135000 GCA_036873155.1 Biomphalaria sudanica | reverse complement strand
TCTGAGTCCACCCAGCTCTAATGGGTACCTGACATTAGTTAGGGAAAAGTAAAGGCGGTTGGTCGTTGTGCTGGCCACATGACACCCTTCTCGTTAACCGTGGATCACGAAACAGATGACCTTTACATCATCTGCCCTATAGATCGTTTGGTCCGAAAAGGAAACTTTACGACTCTAAACCATACAATTCGAAATAGTTTTTTTAATTTATTTTTTTGGGGGCTGTCAGGTTGTCCATGTCTTTGACGTCAATGACCACAACAGTCTGTCCTCTGCTCTCTCTGACCTTTACAAGATGCAAAGGACCACCGGAGGGACCAGGCTAGAGGAGCTGATACGATACGCCAGACTTAAGAGCTTCAGGCGTACTGTGGCCAGACAAAGCGTTGCACAGGTAAGAGTAAATTAAGTTAATCTCTTTGTCTTCTATAAGAGTGGATTAAGTTCATCTCTTTGTCTTCTATAAGAGTGAATTAAGTTCATCTCTTTGTCTTCTATAAGAGTGGATTAAGTTCATCTCTTTGTCTTCTATAAGAGTGGATTAAGTTCATCTCTTTGTCTTCTATAAGAGTGGATTAAGTTCATCTCTTTGTCTTCTATAAGAGTGGATTGAGTTCATCTCTTTGTCTTCTATAAAAGTGGATTAAGTTCATCTCTTTGTCTTCTATAAGAGTGGATTAAGTTCATCTCTTTGTCTTCTATAAGAGTGGATTAAGTTCATCTTTTTGTCTTCTATAAGAGTGGATTAAGTTCATCTCTTTGTCTTCTATAAGATTGGATTAAGTTCATCTCTTTGTCTTCTATAAGATTTGATTAAGTTAATCTCTTTATCTTCTTTAAGAGTGGATTAAGTTCGTGTCTTTATCTTCTTTAAGAGTGAATTAAGTTCATCTCTTTATCTTCTTTAAGAGTGGATTAAGTTCATCTCTTTGTCTTCTATAAGATTGGATTAAGTTCATCTCTTTGTCTTCTATAAGAGTGGATTAAGTTCATCTCTTTGTCTTCTTTAAGAGTGAATTAAGTTCATCTCTTTGTCTTCTTTAAGAGTGGATTAAGTTCGTGTCTTTGTCTTCTTTAAGAGTGGATTAAGTTCATCTCTTTGTCTTCTATAAGAGTGGATTAAGTTCATCTCTTTGTCTTCTTTAAGAGTGAATTAAGTTCATCTCTTTATCTTCTTTAAGAGTGAATTAAGTTCGTGTCTTTGTCTTCTATAAGAGTGAATTAAGTTTAGCTCTTGTTTTCTTCGATTCCATTTGTTGGCAATGACCTTATTTTACTTCACAACTCAGCCACACAGATTTAGTTACATTGCTTTGTAATAGCACGTTTTCACGCTATATACATGCTCCGTGCGCTCTGGTCTAATCTTTTTAATTTTTTAAATAAGAATTTGGTAAGAGAATTCCGTGCTGAACGCTTAGCTAATACGTTACAGCTCGAGTCTGGATTCGAACTCAAGTCACATTGATAAGTTACCAATAGTTTGTGTCACTCAGCAACATAAAATAAAGTAAAAGTATACTCTTATATATAGATATATATACAATTTTTTTAACAAGAGAAAAGCAACTACTTAGAAATATTAGAAATACTAACAATGCTATGGTCATACTTTATTAAATATTTTTAAAAAGGATTGGGTGGAGGAAAAGTAATTTTTTTTAGTTGTACAATTATGATTAAAATAAAATAACAGGAACAAAAGACAACGTGAAAATGTAATTTTAAAAATTCGTTATATCGTGAAGGGTTATTTAGTGAATCAATTTTACTACGTTCATTATATATCAGCATACTCACTGTAAGACAACTTACAACTAATTTTTTTTTTTTGGAATCCATGATTCAAATGGGTGTCACCACAACAGTATCAGTTCATACACTTATGATTTCATTAACATGGTTACAAGAAAATAGTCCAGTAAGAAATTGTTACCCTGTTCCAAACATTAAAATCACATTATAACTTAAAAACCAAAATTTAGCTGGCAGACATGTTGAGGATCATCATCATCAAACTCCGTTAGAGTGAGGGCTTGAGAGGCTCAAATCCTCTCTTGCAAAAGCCCCGGACAGAAACCCTGCTGTCTTGTGTAGTGCATAAATGTCGCCATATAGGTCGAGAATTTTGGGTTTCCCAGACCTGTCGAGACGGAGATCAGCAAGTCTGGGGCAGTCAAACAGAATATGAGGCACGGTTTCCTCTTCTTCTCTGCAGTGGGGGCACTGTGAATCAAAATTTGGCCATAGCCGAGAGAAATATGAGCCAACAGGACAGTGGCCTGTCCTGCACTGTGCTATAAGAGCTTGCTCAGGCCTGGACAGCCTCCACCACAGGGAAATGTCTTCAGGGCGCCTCATGCGCTCCCAGAATCCACGGGCTTTTTTGGGACATTTTTGAGGATAGATTTTACGAAGGTACCAATTCTTCTACATTTGTCATCAATTAAATAAAGGTACAAATATTCAGACAATAACTGTACAATACCGGTGTGTGTCATTATATGTAAAAATATAGTATGTCTAAACCAGATTATTTCATTAGTGTTTTAAAACAAGTTGTCAGATAGCTAATAAAATCAAATTATTATAATGAGCAAGAACAAAAAATAAATTATAGTATTTATGATTCTGGTGCATATTTATACAAAATATGCCACCGTAAACAATAGTGTAATTAGATGTTGTTGTTTTTTTAATGAAAATATTATTTTATAGCAAAGACATACTACATAACTATTGAAACCATCAGAGACAGAAAAATTATACAAGGATTAGTATATCAACAACTAAAGGATAACCAACCCAAAATTAAAAGCAAATACACACCAACACGTACACACTAACACATGCATGACCGCACCCACATACCAAATAGGTACTGAAACCATCAGATGTGATGGATTATTCAGCGCCAAGAATATGATATAAGAATAGCACATTAAAACTAATAAATAACTAACCGGGAAAAAAGGTAAATATACAAATGAACTTACACATTAATTAATACATGCATAACCATACATACATACTCTTCACTGATTTTTTTTTCACTTTATTATCCAATAAATACAAAAAAAAACGAATTGTATGGTATTACAACAACAAATGTAAAAGCTTTGTTCAGAAATTGTTCATAGTTGTTGCTCTCATTTGCTTGTCCTTTTTCCTGCCCTAGACGCATACAATCCACATGGGCTTGCATCTCACACGAAATGCCTAAGCTCCGAAGTTTTGAAGGTCATTAAATGTGTATATATATATTGATGGGTACTATAATCTTTTTAGATAGGAAAAGAATGCTAAACCTAATGTACATATTTGTAGTATAGTGCACATTGTTTGGGTTTGTTCAATGTGCATAAAGTCCACCTCAGAAAATTTCCTTCTTTATTTCAGCTTGTCGTGCTCATTACTGCCAGTGCTTCCAAAGATCTACACAAAGTTAAGACTGAGGCAATCAAAGCCAAGAAGAATGGCATCACTTTCTTAGCCGTGGGTATGTACCGATAGACGGGACATGCCCTTGTCAAACCAAACTCCAAAACCTACTTTTTAGTCTTCACGATTCCAACCTCTTTTAAGCCCAAACTCCAAAACCTACTTTTTAGTCTTCACGATCCCAACCTGTTTTAAACCCAAACTCCAAAGCCTACTTTTTAGTCTTCACGATCCCAACCTATTTAAACCCAAACTCCAAAATCTACTTTTTAGTCTTGACGATTCCAACCTCTTTTAAGCCCAAACTCCAAAACCTACTTTTTAGTCTTCACGATCCCAACCTCTTTTAAACCCAAACTCCAAAGCCTACTTTTTAGTCTTCACGATCCCAACCTCTTTTAAACCCAAACTCCAAAACCTACTTTTTAGTCTTCACGATCCCAACCTCTTTTAAACCCAAACTCCAAAGCCTACTTTTTAGTCTTCACGATCCCAACCTCTTTTAAACCCAAACTCCAAAACCTACTTTTTAGTCTTCACGATCCCAACCTCTTTTAAACCCAAACTCCAAAGCCTACTTTTTAGTCTTCACGATCCCAACCTCTTTTAAACCCAAACTCCAAAGCCTACTTTTTAGTCTTCACGATCCCAACCTCTTTTAAACCCAAACTCCAAAACCTACTTTTAAGTCTTCACGATCCCAACCTCTTACGTCATAGGGGTCATGTAAATGTCCACAACTTGTTTTGCGGGACTCATAGCAGTTGAGTTCAATGGGTGCGTCTGCGCCCTTATTATCCAAAGTGGGCAGGAAGTTCGAGGAGTTGGATATCACCTCGTTGCGGGCATTAAGTGGCCCGAGTGCCGTAATTTGTGCATCCCTTCCTTAGAACATGGTAAAATTATGGTTAGGAAAAAAAAGAAAACACTATTTCTAGAGGGTGATTGAGTCTGAATTGAACAACCATGGATGAAGGTTCCCTGACAAAATAACGCGGACAAAAGTGCGAAGAAAAATAGCGCCAACTAATAGCGCGGGAAAAAATATTTTTCAGTACATTTGCAAGAAATACTTTAGATGTCGTAAAATATTATAAGGCTAATTTTAATATTGAAGAAGATAGAGACCTCAGCGAAAAATGCTACTTAGGACCTTCACTTTTACTAAAATCCAGTACTATTTTGTCTTGCGCTATTTCGCCGGGAAATTTCACGCTATTTTGTTAGCGCTATTTTGTCAGATCACCATAGGTGAGTGCTACTGTTGCTTGCATTTTGTATGCAGCGTTTTCTGTTGTCTTATTTTTTAAGCTACTTGTTGAGCATTTAAGAATTTAAATTTGAAGTTCCAACTTTACCGAGTTTAAATTTGAAGCTTCAACTTAGTTTCAACAAAGACATAGCTTAAACTTTTACAGAGTTTGAACTGTTATACGGTTCAACTAATTTGTCATTCAGTTTTACTTAAGGCGTAAATTTCTATGTAAACTTTAGCTGGGTTTTAATTTTGTCTTCGTATCAACTTTCAACGAATTTTTAACTCTAGCTTTGGATGAGTTTAACCTCTGGCATAGTAAAAGCTTTCTTAAACTTATTCTGATCTCTGACATATTAATAACTGCATAGAATAACAAAAAATCAAATCTTCCTGACGTCAACAGGGGTAGGGAAGCACTACAATCAGGAGGAGCTGGAAGTTGTCGTTCAACATGGTGACCGCGGTGACATGAACAATGACCTGGACAGTTTCTCCCCCTACCTTGACAATGTTGGCTCTAGACGTAGACAGATCTTTACTGTGGACTCTTTCCCTGATCTTCAGAGCATTGTGATGGAAGCAGCTATGGAGGCTTGCACAAGTAAGTGTCAAGTCTTTAGCGTCAATGTCATCTATAATGACTTTCTTTAACAAGTCTAGTTTATAGAAAGCTTCAATTTTTTTCGCCGTGTTTACATTAGTGAAGTATATTTAATTAAACTGCCATTAAGAATTGCATTTATGTGAAATTTAAGTAAGTAAAAGTAAAGTTCCCCTTTCAGACCTTGTGATCTATAGGGCAGAAGATGTTAAAGTCATCTGTTTCTTTGGCCAACGGTTAACGAGCGGGGTGTCATATGACCAGCCACCTTTACTTTCCCTAGCTTAAGTCAGGTACCCATTAGAGTTGGGTAGACTCAGGGGCGCCCTAAAAATCCCTAAATTCAAAATCCCAGTGTTTACCGAGATTCGAACCCAGGACCCCAGGTTCGGAAGCCAAGCACTTAATCACTGTACCTTGTACCTATGTAACATTTAAGTTCAGTGTAATTATATCAGAATCTTTGCCTAGAACGTAATTCTAACTTTAATTGGTCATTCCCATATGTTCTTTCGGTGTATCCCGTGTACAAACTAAATTACGTGTTAATAAGCTATGGTTTTGGGTTTTAAAGTATCTGTGAGTTTTTGTGCACATATTTGGAAGAACAGAATCAAATCAAAATTTCTAAGCTCTAACATTTGAGGCATAAAGTAATTTCAAAAGGAGGTATCACAGTTTTAAACTAATGGGCAACTAGCTAGTGTTAGCGTAGAACGTTTGATTCAAAGATCAACTGTCAGGCGTTGAGATTAAAATTGTAGCTAAATCCTTTTTGTTTAGTTGTAAACACGAAAGGTCAAATTAGCGTCCTTGACATTGTTGAGGTCATTGGGAAAATCTGCAATGGACCTCATTCACCAATCGTAAACAAACTACTTTTAGCAGCGAGATTCTATATTTCTTCTATACAAATTATGTAATCCATAAAGGCTGTCACGTGATACGTATTTTTCATTGTTTTATCAATATTATGACGTGGCTAAATGTGTTTATTTACGATTGGTGAATGAGGTCCATTGAAGCCTCAAATGAGGTTTCCTTGATATAGTCTAGGGGTAAGGCCAATCAAGTTTGCTACTATCTGCCCATATTAACTTCTTTTTTATTCTTTTTAATTCTAGCGGAGATCGCCCATATCTCAGTAGCTGATCAAGGTAAGTGATATTTTCAAATCGAGTTGAAACTTCGCTAAGTTATTCATTGGCGTAGAGAAGACATGAATCTATCATGTAAAACGAAAGTTACCTATTTGTCAACTAGTTAGTGGTAATTAATTATTTTGTCCATACCAACAAGGAAAAATAATCCTTCAGTATTCAGAGATAAGGCTAAATTTGTTGGGTTTAGTCCCCTTAAGTAATTGTTAACGTAATAATAATAATAGCTTATATATAGTGCTACTTTCACGCTTATAGCATGCTCAGAACGCTTTGGTCCAATCTCAGTTGTGAAAGAGCTGGGGAAGGGGGGAGGGGCTATCTGGGAGAAGGTTTTCCGTGCTGCCTTTAGGCTCTCAGTAAACACAACTCTGCTCGAGTCGGGTGTCGAACCTCGAACCCCCTTCATAGGTAGCCAAGCCAAATTCAAGCGGTTAAGCATACTTAGCCTCTCGACCACGCTTCCCGCGTGTGTACGAATCTCTACATTCTATCTACATTGTATCCTGTGGCACATAAACTGAGATACTCTACATCTTAAAATATGGTGTTACGCGCTCTTGACACGATGGCGGCTTTCTTATAGCTGAACGCGATTAACTATTTAATGGCCACTGACGTTATTTCACATTATAATAAAAGTAATGAGTGTCTTGGTGCGCGTAACTTTGCATGACGCGTAGGATGTAATCATCTTCTTTTTTTAAATAACGTCTGTATTTCATAAGATAAGATAACTTAGTAAAGGGCTTACAATTTCTGTTTTACTACTACCTATGCCCTGCCATCTTGTATATGTGTTGACAGCGTGTGGCACAAGGCAGGAAGCTGACATGGTGTTTGTGATGGACAGCGAGAGCGCTGGGCGGAAGAACACGTTGAAGTCTCTAGACTTTGTCAAGAAAGTCGCCAACTCGGTGGATGTCGGGAATGACACCATTCAAATCGGGATGCTCCAACCAGACGAATGTATCCCTCCGCCGGAATCTTTCAAGTAAGAAAATCATCTTTTTTGTTTTATTGACAATCTATCAATTCATTAGAATTCACTTCTAATACATGTATTATAACAATGCGTATTGTGATAATTTTATTGTTTTGACGGTTATTTTGATGTCAGACTAAATTGATATCCTGGTAGGAATATTAGATTGACTAATTGACCTATAAACATACTAGATTGACCTATAAATTTATTAGATTGACCTATAAATATTTAAAATATGATTAAATTAAGCTTATATTAAATTTATCATAGAAGACCTTTATATGTCATTTAAATACTTCAAATAATAAAAGCCCTTTTAAATTATGGATTATGGCAGTGATGCCCAACCTAATTCGACATTCGGGCCATTTTAATTTTCGACACTCATATCACGGGTCACATGAACAAAAAGGTAAAAAAAAGAGTTGACATTGACCTGAAATTATTTTATTACAAATCCGTGGATCTAATACACTAATTAATGAGATATTTAAAATTGTCAGAAAATGGCTTCAGTTATCTACTTTAAATATGAACAGCATTGTAGCCAGCTTTACAACCGACTCATTTTCTTGTTGCTATTCGGTGAGCATTCCTAACACCCCCCACCATCAAGGCTTTAAAAAATGTAACAATCTTTATTCGCGACTCAAACCAAGAAAGTCGTCAGATTCGTTTTATAAAGCCATTTATATGTTGTTGTTTTTTAAACATCCACACATTCTTTACAAAAAAAAAAAAGTAAAATGAGTACACTCTTCCTGTTAGATTCTTAGATTCTACATTCAGAGTCCATTTCATATGGCCCGCGGGCCGTATTTTGGGCATCACTGGATTATGGTATCATAAATGGTCATTCCAACGTAATGAGTTTATATTCTCCTCTTCGAACAGGTTAGATAATGATAAGGACCACTTGACGTCTGCTCTGGAAACACAAGACGTGGACAAATTACCTGGCTTGATACGTGAGCTGAGGAGGCACGAGTTTAACCGCAAGAATGGGGGAAGAAAAGACGCCAAAAAGGTATTTTACTAGACTCACTAGATAGGACCAAGGTACTTTACTAGTCATTAGATAGGACCAAGGTACTTTACTAGACTCACTAGATAGGACCAAGGTACTTTACTAGACTCACTAGATAGGACCAAGGTACTTTACTAGACTCACTAGATAGGACCAAGGTACTTTACTAGACTCATTAGATAGGACCAAGGTACTTTACTAGACTCACTAGATAGGACCAACGTCTTAATGCAAGTTATATGAATATCAACTTGCTGGGATAAATGTTATATTTCCTATGTTCTTCCCACTTGTACAGGTAGCAATCATTCTTGTTGATGGTGAACTGGCGGAGCCTCTCAAGGCTTTGAAAGAAGCAAGACGCGCTCAGCTGAAGGGGATAGAGGTCAGTTTCTGTTGGTTTTCGGAAGCGTTGCTAGCGTTAGGCATCACCCAGTGCGGTCCGCACCACTCGCGAAGCCCAGAAGCCCATTGCGTAGCTACTGCCTGCATTCGTTATTAAATCTGCGTGTTCCATTTCCTCAAATATTGACTTAGATCACCATTCGGGTCTCTAAAATGTCTCTACAAACTTTCATCTTGTCAAATCCTTTTGCAAACAGAAAATTGTACATTGTTCATGCTTTTATTTGTGTTACGAATGCACTATAAGAAGTATGAAAATAGCTCTTAAAACGGTCGTAGAAATTAGATTAAAACGATTGATTAGAATGGGCGTGGCTGCCTTTCTTGTAACAAAGTGATTCTTATGGCCCTTGTGTAGTCTCTTTGAGCAGTGTAATACAGCACGAGAGAGATATAAAACAAAACGATTTGGACGCGATATAATGGAACTCAAAGAGAAAAACTTAATACAATGAAAAACAAGGAAAGTTTAAGAGATTGTGAAATAGATAAACAATGTCAAGGACGTCGTATTTAATGGTCACTGTAGCCAACAAAATAATTACTTTGAGATGCAAGCGACAGAGATTAGATATTTGATTTCGTAGTTATACAAGTACATAAAACATAATTAATAAGAATAGAATGAACATCATATCCTATCCAGACTTCTGTAGTTTTTCACACCAGATAATTCGTTAATTTTGCTGTATGAAAATATTCCATCTCTAGTAAAGAATTTAAATTTCGCAACTTCTGACGTCATCGCTATGCAAGACATTGATGATTGAAGAATACATTGACCGACTAAGAAACACATTAGCATGTTGACTGTACTTTAAGATGTCAAAGAAAACAATTTGGAGATTGGGTATCCACCCTGCCATTCACCCTGCCAGTCTCCTACAGATTGTGTGTACTCTAGCTCATCACAGTACCCAACGAGCTCATTAGATTTACCTGTTGCATTAGCCTGGGTCACGGATCATTGATCATTTATTAGTCATCCATTGCAAGAGTGCAGTACTTTTTTACCCAGAACTAGTGGCAGTGTAATGATCAGGGGCGTAGCTAAGGATGGTATAAGAAAATGTGATCCCTTCATTAGTTTATATATTTAGTAGTCTCTCTCCTCCTTTTATCTAGATAGTCTTTGTTTCCAGAAACATGTTACTCTTTGGTAGACTATGTTACTTTATGGTAGACAATGTTACTTTATGGTAGACTATGTTACTTTATGGTAGACTATGTTACTTTATGGTAGACTATGTTACTTTGTGGTAGACTATGTTACTTTATGGTAGACTATGTTACTCTATAGTAGACTATGTTACTCTATGGTAGACTATGTTACTCTTTGGTAGACTATGTTACTCTTTGGTAGACAATGTTACTTTATGGTAGACTATGTTACTTTATGGTAGACTATGTTACTTTATGGTAGACTATGTTACTCTATAGTAGACTTTGTTACTCTATGGTAGACTATGTTACTCTATGGTAGACTATGTTACTCTATGGTAGACTATGTTACTCTATGGTAGACTATGTTACTCTATGGTAGACTATGTTACTCTATGGTAGACTATTATAAGTAAGCTTTCTACGCTGTTATTATATTTGCCTCCCTTCTCAGACCTTGCGATCTATGGGGCTGATGATGAAAAGGTCATCTGTTTCAGTGACCCACGGTTAACGATGATGTCATATGGCCAGCACAACGACCAACCAACCGCCTTTACTTAAAGCTGGGTGAACTATGAAGCGCACTAAAGATCCCGAAATAAAATAAAAAAATTCCCAGGCGCTTACCACTCAGCCACCGCGCCTCCGTTTGTATGCTAATTTGAAATTAATTTTCAAGTAGATGCTTGACTGTACATCGCTACCTAGCTGTATGTAGCATGATTAGATCATTGCTACCTAACTATTCGAAGATGGGCTGAGATCATTGCTACATAGATATCCGTAGCTTGAATTGTCATAGGGCCAAAAGGAAAATATTAGTCTGGTCTAGCGGCCAGACACTTTTACCTACAATGTATGTGAGCGAGTTAGCTTCTTCAGAATAGGACTGTGAATGATGTACGAGATTCGAGTCATAGTCTTTTTAGTACTGAGAGCTGCTGACAAAACGCGGTATATTAACTGTTTTAGATTTAGAGTTTACATAGTTCGTCCGTCGTGGTTCAATGATGGCCACTTTTGCGATCCAGGGGACTGAGGGCTTTGCACTGGGGATTTGAGTTTAAAACTATGTTAGACATAGTTTATGTATTGAATTAAGTTTAGTATTGTGGGATAGAGTTAAGCCAAGAGTCAGTTTAGCGGTTGCATTTAGACTTTTTATTTGAATTATTTTTATAGTTAGGTTTGGAGCTTTTGTTATGGCTTTTAAAACAGTCAGAGCATCATTACTTACACTTATCATATCTATCATGCCTATCTGAGCTCTGCATGTTTTGATATTCTTTTAGGTGTTTATTATAGTGGTGAGCAAGGATCCGCCCCAGCCGGAGGTGAGAGACATGTGCGCCTACCCTCCCCAGCAGCACCTCTTCCAGGTGCCGGACTACGATGGTCTGAGGTCGATAGAGGACAATCTAATTGAGATGTTGTGCGACGGTGAGTCTCCTTTCAATTAGAAGTAACTAGGCCGGATATTACCCTCGGCCCGCGGGCCTTTAGTTTGTGTATTACTATAATGTAGTGGACTGGATTTAGATCTATGTCAAACTTTACAAAAAGGTTCCTTTTAAGTATTTTTATTTCGCCACGAAAATAAAAGTAAATTGCAAAAATTGGTTACCCGTTAAGGCCGTTACATTCATATCAAATATAAACTACTGCGAAAACGGGTTTAGCCGAACTACCACACATACCCTTTCATTAACAGAGATAAATTTAGCTTTTTTTAATAATTATTTTTGTGCCCCCCACCCATTTTCGGTTGTGGGAGGGGCATTAAACATACACTACGGTCTCTGACATGATCAAAGGACATTCATGCCATGTTTTATCAAGAGTGGTCAAACGGTTTTGATTTCTATGCACGACATACATACATACATATACCTAACTTTCTGCTTTATCTATTGCATATTTGTATCAGAGGTTCGATCATCATTCCATACACAATTCCGTGCATTGGCTACTCAACGTCACTGTAGAATACGAGCATGACACATTCTACTATTCTACTTCCGGATTTAAGCATTTAAGCCTCTCTTCTGCACTAGTTTAGATCGTAGCTAGGTGTCTTTTTATAAATGGCTTGACGGTTGGTCGAGATTCATTCGGGAACCGTCACATTTAAGAAAAGTTTGAAATAAACAAACGCAAAACATACAAAATAAAAAATGCCCTTAAAAAACGTATCCAAGGGAAAGAACCACAAAAATCCCTGCTATATCTCTCAACACTGCAACGATTAACTCCCCTTTTCTTAATAAAACAAAATAAATGAATTACTACTAAATGATTAACTAAATGGGTAATTTTTTTTATTCATGGATTGTCATGGACTAAAAATAACTGAGTAAAATTTCATCTTCATCTGAGTAAGGAAAGTGGGAGACAACATGTACACAATTTGTATCTGACAGAGCTATAAGCTTTGTACAAAATAAAATACTTTTAAAATAGCAGCGCTTATATTGAGATTGAATTAATAATTTCGGATCAGTTATTTTTTAAAGTTGTAATAGATCTAAATTAACAATAACAAATGTGTGCTATTAGAAATATTTGTAACCACCGTTACAACAACTACACTGGGCAGGGCACGTATCCCGTTAGGGAGACGAACGTATGCCAAATGCAGTCTTTTTTGGTGAGCGAAAAGGTGATTGACGTAACAGAGGCGCCCCACGGAAACGGTTCAAAAACCAGATTAGGCGTCAACTTTCCTTGGCTGACATAGAAGAGAGCACATGGCTGCATGAGGCGTCGGAACGAGACAGCTGGAGGTCACTCACGAAGGCCGCGGGATACACATTTGAGACCAAAAGAAAATCTGCTGCCGAGGACAAACGCAGACGACGAAAGGAAAATCTAAATCGACCACCTGCGGACAATGGTTATGTGGATGTGGCAAAATATGAAGGTCACAGCTGGGGCTGCGCAGCCACGGGAAATGAAAATTCCTCATTAATCTTCGGACTCGAAGGCCTTATTATTATTATTATTGTAAAGCGGATCTCATGCCTTTAGCTTTCTCACTCCGCTATGACCCTAGCAATGGTCTGGACCAGTTGGGAAAGGAGAAAGAAGGGATACCTACGTGAAGGTTGCCGTGATTGCTTTTTAATTGTATGTGGGTTTTTTTTTATATGAACGATCTGAATTCGAACTCGACGGCTCAAGCCTATTTAAGCCTCCTCAAGCCAGCACACTAACCTCTGTGCCAGGGAAGAGCTTATGAAAATAGAAGATTTTACAATAATCTATTGTTACTTTCAAACTTTATAGCGGCCACCTATTTCGTTCTGCATAGTTACACCACCACATTAGTCAAGTACAATTTTTTCCTTGTACAATACGAAACAAAAAAATTAAATAAGCTTCAAGCTTCATGTTAAGTAAGCTTCTGTAAATTTATTATTGCTTAATATATAGTGTCATTATCTTTTCATTATTTCCACTCGAAGGATTAAAATATATTTATTTCGTAATTTTGTTACTTGAACTAAACACGGATCTCCACCATACAACTGGACATTGGGTCATTAGATTCAACTTTTGAAAATATTTAGTCGTATTCACCACTCAATTCCATTGTAATAGATGTGTAGGAGGTCGATTTTAGTTTTGAGCTATGAATGCAGAAGGGATCAACTAAGTTTGCGTTATTTGTCATACTTAGACTAGATCTCAGGCGTTATGAAGACATTATAAGTCTATTAAAAAGCCCTGACTATGACTATGTTATCATAGTACTAAGTAGCCTTAGTTTCTTATTATCATAAAATTGAGGTAATTATTATCGCTTTAAATAAAACCATTTCTGTATTTCGTTTCAGAGTTGTAGTTTGTGCTGTCCATTTTGCGAGGCATTCGAGATTGCTAAGTCATTGTTGTTTGCACAACCTTCATCATCATTTTTATTCCCGGTTGCTGCGGATGTGAAAGAAAGAGTGATTTAACTGTTTTAGTACAGTGCTGCTATCAAGTTTGATAAATTTATACTTTATACTATTTCACATGCTGAATGCTAGTTGGAGTAATAGAATGTTAGTCCGAATAAATAGGAATTAATTTTAATCTTGACATAAACACTCTTTGAGCCAGTAAAAAGGGAAATGTTTTTAATACTTTTAAATGATAATAAATACAGTTATAAAATTGGTATTACTTATTTTTCCTAATTATTGGCACTTTAGGTTTTATTACTTATATAATTTCATTGAAATAAAAACATTTTGTTTTTAAATACTGACCTAAACCTATGATGACTCTATCAGGTCGTTTTGATCACCTAACAAAAGACAGGCTCTAGTCTAGAAAGTTGTAATTAAATTCAGGTGTATTGCAAGCTATTATTGGGGTGGGGGGGGGGGAATCTATACACACTGACTTCACATACCTTAAAAAAGTAAGCGTAGATATATTCAATGCGACATGGTTTTATACGTCTGACCCAAAAAATCGTAAAGATCATACTAACCTTTGTGGCACTTGAACGCGAATAGATTTTTTTGTTCTTCTATCCTATCCAAATGTCAGCAGTCACTCTATAATTCTGTTTTAGATGATTGTTATGTTTTTTTCTTTTTAACCAGCACATGCCAGGAATGTAGAGAAATTTTGGATAGCAAATTTGGAAAGGGGGGGCGGGGTAGGAATTAGGTGGAAAAGTTAAGCTCTAAGGGCTAAGAAAGAAATAAAACGTCATGGGAAAAACTTAATTCCTTTGATTGGTCTGAATCTGGAAGGCTTGCAATGTACACGGACACTGGCACACAAAATCAAAACTGCTTGTAGCCAAGTAAGATTGGCAGTGTTCCTAGAAGATACTAAGAACAAGTATTTCTTAACACTGTATCTTCAGCAAGGGAGAAATTGATTGAAACATTCAAGCCAATAGGTTTTAATACAGAAATAATACACAAAATTAAGCGACAGGATAGAAAAACGCGTTTTGCTCTTATGGTGGCTGGCCTGTAGCCTTTGTCTTATGGTGGCTCACCTGTAGCCCTTGTCTTATGGTGGCTGGCCTGTAGCCCTTGTCTTATGGTGGCTGGCCTGTAGCCCTTGTCTTATGGTGGGTGACCTGTAGCCCTTGTCTTATGGTGGCTGGCCTGTAGCCCTTGTCTTATGGTGGCTGGCCTGTAGCCCTTGTCTTAGGGTGGGTGGCCTGTAGCCCTTGTCTTATGGTGGCTGGCCTGTAGCCCTTGTCTTAGGGTGGGTGGCCTGTAGCCTTTGTCTTATGGTGGGTGGCCTGTAGCCTTTGTCTTATGGTGGCTGGCCTGTAGCCCTTGTCTTAGGGTGGGTGGCCTGTAGCCCTTGTCTTATGGTGGCTGGCCTGTAGCCCTTGTCTTAGGGTGGGTGGCCTGTAGCCTTTGTCTTATGGTGGCTGGCCTGTAGCCTTTGTCTTATGGTGGCTGGCCTGTAGCCTTTGTCTTATGGTGGGTGGCCTGTAGCGCTTGTCTTATGGTGGCTGGCCTGTAGCCCTTGTCTTATGGTGGCTGGCCTGTAGCCCTTGTCTTAGGGTGGATGGCCTGTAGCCTTTGTCTTATGGTGGGTGGCCTGTAGCCTTTGTCTTATGGTGGCTGGCCTGTAGCCTTTGTCTTATGGTGGGTGGCCTGTAGCCCTTGTCTTATGGTGGCTGGCCTGTAGCCCTTGTCTTATGGTGGCTGGCCTGTAGCCCTTGTCTTAGGGTGGGTGGCCTGTAGCCTTTGTCTTATGGTGGGTGGCCTGTAGCCTTTGTCTTATGGTGGCTGGCCTGTAGCCTTTGTCTTATGGTGGGTGGCCTGTAGCCCTTGTCTTATGGTGGGTGACCTGTAGCCTTTGTCTTATGGTGGCTGGCCTGTAGCCTTTGTCTTATGGTGGCTGGCCTGTAGCCTTTGTCTTATGGTGGCTGGCCTGTAGCCTTTGTCTTATGGTGGCTGGCCTGTAGCCTTTGTCTTATGGTGGGTGGCCTGTAGCCCTTGTCTTATGGTGGCTGACCTGTAGCCTTTGTCTTATGGTGGCTGGCCTGTAGCCTTTGTCTTATGGTGGCTGGCCTGTAGCCTTTGTCTTATGGTGGCTGGCCTGTAGCCTTTGTCTTATGGTGGCTGGCCTGTAGCCTTTGTCTTATGGTGGGTGGCCTGTAGCCCTTGTCTTATGGTGGCTGACCTGTAGCCTTTGTCTTATGGTGGGTGACCTGTAGCCTTTGTCTTATGGTGGCTGGCCTGTAGCCTTTGTCTTATTGTGGCTGGCCTGTAGCCTTTGTCTTAGGGTGGCTGGCCTGTAGCCTTTGTCTTATGGTGGCTGGCCTGTAGCCTTTGTCTTATGGTGGCTGGCCTGTAGCCTTTGTCTTATGGTGGGTGACCTGTAGCCTTTGTCTTATGGTGGGTGACCTGTAGCCTTTGTCTTATGGTGGCTGGCCTGTAGCCTTTGTCTTATGGTGGGTGACCTGTAGCCTTTGTCTTATGGTGGGTGACCTGTAGCCTTTGTCTTATGGTGGCTGGCCTGTAGCCTTTGTCTTATGGTGGCTGGCCTGTAGCCTTTGTCTTATGGTGGGTGACCTGTAGCCTTTGTCTTATGGTGGCTGGCCTGTAGCCTTTGTCTTATGGTGGGTGACCTGTAGCCTTTGTCTTAGGGTGGCTGGCCTGTAGCCTTTGTCTTATGGTGGCTGGCCTGTAGCCTTTGTCTTATGGTGGCTGGCCTGTAGCCTTTGTCTTATGGTGGGTGACCTGTAGCCTTTGTCTTATGGTGGGTGACCTGTAGCCTTTGTCTTATGGTGGCTGGCCTGTAGCCTTTGTCTTATGGTGGGTGACCTGTAGCCTTTGTCTTATGGTGGGTGACCTGTAGCCTTTGTCTTATGGTGGCTGGCCTGTAGCCTTTGTCTTATGGTGGCTGGCCTGTAGCCTTTGTCTTATGGTGGGTGACCTGTAGCCTTTGTCTTATGGTGGCTGGCCTGTAGCCTTTGTCTTATGGTGGGTGACCTGTAGCCTTTGTCTTATGGTGGCTGGCCTGTAGCCCTTGTCTTATGGTGGCTGGCCTGTAGCCCTTGTCTTATGGTGGCTGGCCTGTAGCCTTTGTCTTGAGGTGGCTGACCTTTAACCCTTGTCTTAGGGTGGCTGGCCTGTAGCCCTTGTCTTATGGTGGCTGGCCTGTAGCCCTTGTCTTATGGTGGCTGGCCTGTAGCCCTTGTCTTATGGTGGCTGGCCTGTAGCCTTTGTCTTATGGTGGGTGACCTGTAGCCCTTGTCTTATGGTGGCTGGCCTGTAGCCTTTGTCTTATGGTGGGTGACCTGTAGCCCTTGTCTTATGGTGGCTGGCCTGTAGCCCTTGTCTTATGGTGGCTGGCCTGTAGCCTTTGTCTTATGGTGGCTGGCCTGTAGCCCTTGTCTTATGGTGGCTGGCCTGTAGCCCTTGTCTTATGGTGGCTGGCCTGTAGCCCTTGTCTTATGGTGGCTGGCCTGTAGCCTTTGTCTTATGGTGGCTGGCCTGTAGCCTTTGTCTTATGGTGGGTGACCTGTAGCCTTTGTCTTATGGTGGCTGGCCTGTAGCCTTTGTCTTATGGTGGGTGACCTGTAGCCTTTGTCTTATGGTGGCTGGCCTGTAGCCCTTGTCTTATGGTGGCTGGCCTGTAGCCCTTGTCTTATGGTGGCTGGCCTGTAGCCTTTGTCTTGAGGTGGCTGACCTTTAACCCTTGTCTTAGGGTGGCTGGCCTGTAGCCCTTGTCTTATGGTGGCTGGCCTGTAGCCCTTGTCTTATGGTGGCTGGCCTGTAGCCCTTGTCTTATGGTGGCTGGCCTGTAGCCTTTGTCTTATGGTGGGTGACCTGTAGCCCTTGTCTTATGGTGGCTGGCCTGTAGCCTTTGTCTTATGGTGGGTGACCTGTAGCCCTTGTCTTATGGTGGCTGGCCTCTAGCCCTTGTCTTATGGTGGCTGGCCTGTAGCCTTTGTCTTATGGTGGCTGGCCTGTAGCCCTTGTCTTATGGTGGCTGGCCTGTAGCCCTTGTCTTATGGTGGCTGGCCTGTAGCCCTTGTCTTATGGTGGCTGGCCTGTAGCCTTTGTCTTATGGTGGCTGGCCTGTAGCCCTTGTCTTATGGTGGCTGGCCTGTAGCCTTTGTCTTAGGGTGGGTGACCTGTAGCCCTTGTCTTATGGTGGGTGACCTGTAGCCTTTGTCTTGAGGTGGCTGACCTTTAACCCTTGTCTTATGGTGGCTGACCTGTAGCCTTTGTCTTATGGTGGCTTAGATCTCGGATTATTGACATTCGCATTGAGTGTTCAGAGACAACTTTTTCATAAATTTAAAGGATGTATAAAGTCATTTACATCAACTTTTGGAGAGTCGATAAACTGTCTACAAATATCTAATATTATCCTAAACAATGAAGATTTTGATCAGAAAAAAGTGTTTTATAGTTGGCAGTGTCAGAGAATGCCCTTACTGACCTGTTGTTTGTTTAATCAGAAATTCGATATACGCCTGGAATACTATGAATGACTGTGTACAATTTTGTAACAATAATTTGCTTGTACATCATATTTAATGATTTATCAATGTAATCTTATTTCCTTTCATGAAGAAATCATTATCTATTTTCTGTTTAACCTTGTCATTGTAATGTACATTTCAATACATGTCCTATTTATTTGTACTATAACAATGTAATGAATAAGGAAGAGGTGTTAAATAATGGATACAAACTTGAATGGCTACTCTCATGCCTTTATACTGTTGTACAGTCCCCTTATTGTAATGACTTTGTATAGCCTGACATTAACTGCTTGGTTGATTGCATAGCCAACTTAGTTTTAGATCACGTGATTGATGCTCTGGCCATGCCGTGTCAAATTGAGTGGAGCCTGCGGGGGGGGGGGGGGGGTAGACGATACAAACAAAGTACCAGTATTGGAAATATCTTAGTTTATAAATAGAAAGTGTCTTGAAGATATCTTAGCTCTATCATAGACAGTTTCTTGAAGAGATCTTAGTTTTACCATAGACAATTTCTTGAGGACAACTTAGTTAAACCATAGACAATTTCTTGAGGACAACTTAGTTTAACCATAGACAATTTCTTGAGGACAACTTAGTTTAACCATAGACAATTTCTTGAGGACAACTTAGTTTAACCCTAGACACTTCCTAGTACTATTTTAAAAAATATTTTCATTAAGATGTACATTTTTTTAAAGACCGTTGCTTACATCCAATCGTAGACTATACATCCAATCGTAGACTATACATCCAATCGTAGACTATACATCCAATCGTAGACTATACATCCAATCGTAGACTATACATCCAATCGTAGACTATACATCCAATCGTAGACTATACATCCAATCGTAGACTATACATCCAATCGTAGACTATACATCCAATCGTAGACTATACATCCAATCGTAGACTATACATCCAATCGTAGACTATACATCCAATATATGAACTTCATCTTCTAAATGTCTGAGAATAGCGTTTTGTGGCAATGTTCAATCGATCACACTCTATGACCAGTTTCAATAACTATCCATCAATAGTGAACCCATGGTGTCTTTAATAAATTATCATGTTTTGGTTTTGTGTCTTGATTTTTGTGTCATCAATTATCTTTTATTCATATGTATTGCGTAACAAAGATTTGTATGAAGTGTACCCCTTGCAGTAACGCTGTTATGTCATAGCGAAGAGTTTTCCCTCCCTTTTGATTGATCTCAGAAACTTGGAAACTCCCTATGTCTTGGCTGCACATTTATGTACACAATTAGATCTGGATCTATGTTAACTTGAAGAGGATCACCTCTTTAGACCTCTAGGGCTTAGTCTTGTTAAATGTAGACTGGGAAACGGGTGTGAGGAAATGTTACATATGAAGTGATTAAACTAGGCAGTTGCCTTGGGCCTCCAACTGGAAGGGGCCTTCAACTGGTAGGGGCCTCGCACAAGACTCAAAACAACGTTTTTAAAGAAGAAATAGTGAACATTGTGCTCAACGCTGTGGTTAGAGAGTACACTAGGTTTTAAATAAATTGCGCAAAATTTAGTATTTCAATGTTAATTTTTTCCCCTATTGCATTATGGGCCACTGAATGCACTTCGCATAGGGCCGGCCCTGAATTCCTAGTGTGTTGATGTAGAAGTTTGAAAGTTATTTGACATGGCTGGCTCGGGATAATCACAGCTGTTTTCACGAAGGTGCTTTCTCGTGTGACTTGTGTGGGATTAAAGTGCAATACTGTCTGCTGTGCCATGGATGTGTTGGACCCGTGAATGTTAAAAAAAAAATTCCTTTTTCTTTTAAAACAAAATAATTCTTTCAAACTCTGACCAGATTTTTTGTTTACAGTTGTACAAATATCTTCCCGGCATTCTTTAAAGTGTTCGTACTAATAAGAAATTCTCAATCAGATTTGAAATAAAATCAAAAACTTTATAGAAGTGATTCGGATGCGCTAATTTTGAAACAGAGAGAGAGAGAGAGAGAGAGAGAGAGAGAGAGAGAGAGAGAGAGAAACTGAAAGCGCGAAATGAAGATGACAATACAGGAAACTATTCAGATGAACATGGAATGATGAGTTATACTTTGTTCATTTGTAATCAAAAAACCAAATTGGGCCTTTTTTATTTGACTATTTTATTTTATTGTATTATCATTTTAATTCATACATTTAAATTGGATTTCTTCTCTATTGATGTATTGTTAAACCAGGCACTAGCCAAAGGGAGACTATCATTAAAATAGGTTAGTGCCCCTGTCTACTGTTGTGCTATGATTCAGAATGACAATGTCACGAATTGAATGCAGTTTTTTTTTCCGACTGTCATTTTCTTTTGCTATGCTCAAATTCATGTCTGCTGTACATATATTACTAGTTTTGTATTTTAATTTCTCCTGAAAGATTATTTGTCTTTGTCAAATGCATAATATCAACATACTGTCACGTTTCTCGTCGGAGCTATACTGTTCTCTCCCCCTTGATGTATTGATTTAATTTAAGATCTAACCTCAATACATTTATGCTTCTTTATGAAAATTGTATATTATGCTTGGTATTTTTTTTTTAAATTTCTGTATACTGGAGAAGACTAAACAAAGCTTTGGATAATATTAAATGTTTTCATTATTTTATATTAATATCTACATATGAATGATTTATTGTGGATGGTGTAATGAAATTTTTTTTTCATTGGTTTTATTTATCACTAAAAATAATTATCACACTAGAACCCACACCACGGACAAACAGTTATGTTAGGCCTACAGTCTAGACATGAATATTAATATTTGCCTTTCTTTATATTAAATGTATTAAATAATAAATCTTTTTTTTTCAAATAGCAATATAAACTTTACATAGCCTAATGTATATTTAATTTATCTTCAATAGTTCAATATAAACAAACATATTTCAAATATCTGTTCCTCTCAATTCAATCTTGAAACATGAACGCAACCTAAAATAGAAAAAAGACTTCAAAGTCAATGACATCAAATCCAAGTGAAAACTCTTGATTATAGCCATATCTTTTAATGCTGTAAGATTTATTTTGTTATTAAAAAATCGTAATTACTAACCATAATTTATTTAACTAATTGGTTAACAATGAATAATTGTGCAAATTTTTAACTTTTGGATAGGTGCGTATGGTAATGTAGGTTATTATTGTTCTTAGACCTTTCATTCCATGTACTAGATTAGGTGACAGTGTATGAATAATTAAAAAAAACTCCTTATATTGTTTTAAAAATCAAATTACAAAGAAATAAGTACCTAATTTTATGCTAGCCCTAATTTCCATTAAACAGATTTTAAACACATTTGAGCTTATTCTAATCAAACATTGAGTTAAATACACAGAGAAACAAAAAAAACAAATATTAGAAAATAATTTACCGAATCCAGGAGTTTAATTTATTGTGAATTATTGAGAAGTAAAACTCATTCATTCTAAGCTCTTGAAAATATGTTACAAATATAACTAATTAAAAATATGTGAGCTATAGGCCCTACTTTCTCATTCTTTTAATATATCACTTAATCCAGTTTATTTCTGCACAGAAAAAACAAAAACCAAACATCTATCCCAGTGTGTAAATATATCTTAATATTCTTGTTTAATGTTTTTTGTATATTTTTTTTCAACCGGTTCTCAGCTCTAGTTTATTATGTACGTTTCTGGGTCACACTTGTTACATTCTTTTTAAGCAGGGGCGTTTCACCTGGTGATGTTTTGACTGTTTCGAATGTTGTACATCTACATACTTCTTGTTTTGTGATCAAATTATTATCAATGCTATTTCTAATGTGTACTAAACGCTACTTCGTGTGTGAATATTTATATATAAAGTTTATCACATTATTTTTCTAAATGTATCATGTAATTTAAGCTTTTTATTTTATTGCAAAATATAAATTTAAAAAAAATAATTTTCCGTTGAAATGTGTATATACAAATACTCTGTTTCTTGAATTACTTAACTGTTCAACTTTTAAGATTAAAAAAAAGAATAACACACATAAAGTAGATAGTTAAAAAGTATGCACATCAATTAAACTGAGTGTCCAGGGTTCGAATCCTGGTGAAGACTGGGCTTATTAAGAGATCTTTAGGTGCCTGAAGTCAATCAAGCTCTAATGGGTCGTGGCGTTAGTTGGGGAAAAGATAAGATGGGTGGTCGTTGTGCTGGCTACATGACACCCTCGTTGACCTTGGGCCACAGAAATATCACTTTTATATCATCTGCCCTAGAGATCGCATGGTCTGAAAGGGAAACTTTACTTTTACTACAGGAATTCAAAACAAACATTGGCAAAATTGCAAACTAGAGAGCCATGTGACTTCATGTGGGTCATTGGTATAAACGTAACATATAACTTATTTTATATCTTTTATCAATGTATACATAACAGCAAAGTAAGGAAAAAAAAATCACTACATATTAAAAAAATAGGATTCAGAAACATTCAGAAATGTAAAAAAGATTCGAAAACATGTAGAAACATTTAGAAACATTTAGAAACATGTAGAAACATTTAGAAACACTTCATTTTCAGAAAGCTTTTGAAGCATACAAAAGCGTTAAGAAAAGTTAAGAAGCATTCAGAAATATTACATACTGAAACATTCAATAAAATTCCAAAACATTCAAATGCATTAAGAAGCACTTTTAAACAAAAAAAAAGAAACATTTAAGAATTGTGAGAAACATTCAGAAACTTTTACCGAGATCACGTAGTTTGCAGAAACATTTAGAAGCATTTAGAAGTATTCAAAATTACATTTAAATTAAACCAACAAAGAATAGTTACCTGTAGTATTTGTAAGCTTTAGGAAATAGCGTAAAGGAATCTCCATTGCCGGAAACAAAAATTAAATCAGTAAATAAGAAACATTTAAACTATTGTAAGTTTTTTCCCCCATAATTTGTGAATAAATAGAATATAATTATTTTTGAGATTGATGGTCCGCACTGTATTTCTTATAGCTGTAAGATATCTTCAACTGGGCCATCATGTAACAATAACAATTCTTTCTAAATGGTTAAAAAAATATTACGTCCGCTAATTGAATTGAATGCTTTTATCTAAGCTCGACTGTTACGTGAACTTGAACAATAATTGTTTTAGTGTCTACCTACCCTATTTTGGACAACGCACAGCAATTTTCTTTAGAGTAAACAAATATAATATGAATGTTTTATTTTACAACTAAATGAAAATTTGTTAAGAATGAATCAATAAAAGTTTACACCTCTATGACATTGAATCAGTTTCAGTGTGTTTCTTCTGTGTGTTTGTCTTTTTTTTTATCCTGACAGTTTTAATTCAGCGTTGTCTGAACATTCTAAGATATAAAGAACTCTCTGCAATACGATTGTCATATATTTGTAGGAGCTGTCGTGGGCAGTAACATATTTAACACCTAGATGATTCCACAAAATAATTTTTCCTTGAGATCGACCTGGAGCTCAAATCAGCGGAAGTGAGAAATCAGAGAACCCATCTTTTTAGGTGAATCGCCTTAGGAAGCTGAAGAGTTCCAATTTATGGAAGCTTCTGAGGCGCCATGTCTCATCCATCACCTGTCAATAGAAACGGTTTAGTCAGGCTTCATTTCAAAGTCTGGTTGTCCGAGACTATCCGAGATCCATGCCCTCTAGGAGTATTTTTAAAGAGAACTGGATCTTATCCCAACATATAAATCTAGTTTGAATGACAAAACAGACATCATTTATTGAATAAACAAATATGTGGACTATTGTATGTTTGGTACTAGACTGTTACAGGAGTTAGGCAGGATGGTGATCAGTTGTTCAAAAGAACATAATGGCTCGTTGCAAGTGCAAGATGCAAATGGGAATGCGCCAACCTTGAGGTCGTGCATATTTTGGTTGAGCATATTAAAGTAAAGGCATTGATGGAATGGATAAACTCAATTCAGGTCTCACCATGAGGAAAGAATGCAAACAGAGGCCAGCAATAGCCAACAGAGTAGAACTTGTGGTAACTCTAATACATAAGTGCTGTCTTATTTCTGAGGTAATTGTATGCGGGTGAATACATTTGCGAGCTGGACTCTTATCTAAGAATTCACAAACGTCACTTCAAAAGAGATAATTACGTCCTACGCATTTCATGTGTCAATCTAGTCATGCCTGTTAATCAGTGAGTAAGCTCTGCTAAGTCGTTGGTTTTCATGGCTGATTCAGGCAACCCACTCCATTCTCCAATGGCACTAAGGAAGCAAGAGCACTTGAACTATTTGTACAAGAATGTAGAATAAGAAATTGTTCCCTCATCTATTTCTACGGGTTTATTTTTTGTTGTTCTTGTTGTTGTTGTTGTTGTCTATTTGTAAAGTATGGTTCAGTGTTTCATATATTATGACTACTTTACTTTTGAGTCGTCTATCCTGAAGTAGTTCTAAAGTCATGGCTCTAGAGAGCATCTGTTCAAGTTCCTTGAGTGGCGGGGGTGCCAAATAACAGAGATCATGATCAAGAGCATATATCGTCAATATAAGTATTCCATGACATTTGTTTCATTTATTATTACACCTAGGTATTTTGAGTTTTTAGTCCGTGCAACTGTTAACCATGAATAAGATAAGTAGATTTTTATTTGTTTTAGTTGGTTTTTTAAAATTTGTTTAAGTTTTTTTATTTTGTTACTTTGGGTGGAAAAACATGCACCAATTTGATACCCATTTTCATTTTTCTAATTCTTTTAGTAAAATTTCAGCCTCTTGTGTTGTTTGTATTGTACATATATATAATGTCATCGTCAGGAAATAAACCCAAGTTTCGTTCCCAAACTAATACAGTCTGGTAGGACATTTATGTAAATTTGAAACAGTAGTGGCCACTTGAATTTAGAGTTATTGGTATAGAGTTAGAGCTTCTTATTAGTTCAGTTTGTTCTCTCTTGAATCATTTGGTGCAATGAACCAGTAATGCACATGTATTTAAAAGGAAGTTTAGGTGGTCATCTTTTTCAAATGACATGTATTTGCTTGTTATCTAAACTTCTTGAAAAATCTTCAAGTAGTCCTACTATATTTTCTAAAGCCATGTTGATATTTGAGTATGTAAATCATGTTTATCTTATCTTATCTTATAAATTACGTTACTTCAAAATGTGAATAGCTCAGTACTTCTGAACAACCAAATCGGAGAAAGTTTTAGGACATTCACAGCATTGCGGCATGGATGCATGCCGTCTCCAGCGCTTTGTAACATATTTCTGGAGCACCTTAGGATAAAAACTCAGAAGGACTCACTCCTAACCTAATCACACATGGGCGGCCTGTTTCCATCTCAATGCAGACCAGGTGTTAGATTTTGCTTTACAACTGGGCACTGCAACAAGAGCAGTTGGCATACAAATATGTGATGAAAAAGCAACATACTAGTTGCTGGTGGAGATAGTACGAGATTGTGTACAGAGTTGACTGGCCAAGCATTAGGAGAAGTTGTCTCATTTAAAGGTCAAACATAACAAGGGAGGGAAGATTGATAAAAGAGAATCCCCCTGTATTAGCTTGACATCCGCTGCCTTGAGGAACAGAGAAGAACCTAGAAAGCATCAGCTTCCCAGTAAAATTAAAACTTTATTCTTCGCTAGTGGTCTCAATACTTCTATACGGTTGTGAAAGTTGGACACTGAACACTCAGGCTGAAGGAAGAATCCAAGCCTTTGAGAGTAAATGCTACATAAAACTGCTGGGTGTCAGATACTAGGAAAAGAAGAAAAAAGAGTTTGTACTTTTATAAGTCAACAGTCTGGCTGGCAGAGACTCTTAAACACTGTCAAGAGACAAACTGAGCTCTTTCGGTCATATTAGAGGACATGCTCTAATGGCACTAGGGAAGATAGAGAACTTGTACGAATTTTTCCTAGCATATGAATTACTTTACGGTGTCTTATCCTTGGTGTCATTCTAGCATTTTATACGTTTTGTGTATGAATAAATTCTGGTTTAGTATTGCATGCATTATTTCTACTGTACGTCTTATTCTCCCGTCATCGAGTGTCTCTAAAATTAGCATATGTACTAACGGTGTTGTCACGAGATATATCTTTATGTTTAACACTTTTTCTGGCATTTATTTAAGTGTCTGTTAGGTAACAATTGAATATACTCCTCTTTACTTGATTTGTTGCTATGTATGTCTACTAATGAGTACTAAAGCTAGAATAGCACAACAAACATGTAGATTCAAAACCTAATGCAATGAGTAGCAGACAATATATATATTATGTATACAATAAAATCATTCTAGCAAGTCCAGCCATCAAAGAATACAAGTAATACTTCACAATAGTACAAATATCCAATGAAATACATCAAGTGCACTTAATATTAGCATTCAGTAATGCATTACGAATAAAATAGAAAATACGTCAATTAACTTCTATGACCATGGTGACTACTGATTCCTGACCATGCGGTCAACTATCAAAGCGAGGCTTACCCACAATTCCAAGCAGGCCCTTGCTCCCCACAATAAATGAATGTCCTCCGTGATTTCCGACTAGTTCATGTCACAATAGCTATCAAACAATGATGTGACAGATGTAACTGTAATCAAATGTGAATATTAATTTCTTATAAAGCTCATAGGAGTCCCAAAAGATAACGAATGTTGTAATGTTGACCTAGCCAAGGTTAAATATTATATATAAGATTCGTAACTATTTTATGTTTTAACATTTCTATTAAAAAATTGATTTATAATGTTGCTACGTATTATGAGTTCTATTATTTTACATGTGCTGCTAGCCAGTCATGGGCCAAGTAGGGCCTAGTTGTCTAGATTTCTGAATCGGACTTCCTTTTTTAAATAGGGGAGTAACAGCAACTTCTTTCCATCCCATCGGTACTCTGCCCTGATTAAGTCATGCCTGAAAAATGTATTTCGAACACTTGTGCCAGCTCGTTGCTTAATTCTTGAAGTAATCTAGCTGGGATGCCATAAGGTCGTGACACTTTTTGGTTTATCTTAGCTAATAGTTTTAAGATCCTTTTGTCTTGTACATTTATATTTCTTCTTTTTTTTTTTTATGTTTTAAACAAAATGTCTTTGTGTCGGAGTTATTCAGGAATACTTTCGTAGGTTCAGAAATAAAATGTGCCGCCTATGACACATTTAAGTTTAGTTAACACAATGACCAGCAGATCTTCCGTTTAAAAGAAGGGTCAGCTGCTTGGTAGGCTGACCAGCTGTTGTCGCCCAGCGTCCAGTAAATAAAGGATGCATCTAAAAAGACCCAAACTCTTTTTCTATTCCTCAGAAAACAAGTAAACTATTTACTCAGCCAATAGACCTAGAATGTTTTTTTAAAGTCTTGTTTGTATCTTTCATTTCCAATTCAGTTATTTAAACAAAGACTTACGCGTTGGACTTTATTTCAATAGTGTCAAGCAGAAGGGGAAATAACAACGTTAAAAGACAGTTAGACCAAAATTCTGACAAAGTTGATAGTAATGTCCCCTCTTTCCACTACCTCATGACACAAGTTTTTCCCCTTTCAATACATTTTATTTTATTTAACTAAGAAACAGAAAAAATAAAGACATAAAGATATTCTTACCCGAATTGTTTCTTAAAATTTCGAAAAAAAACAACAAAAAAAAACAAACATTTGAACAATTTAATTTCCAAACCACTGATTTATTTGTGAAAATGCTTGCATGTGACGCGAAATATACAGATATGGCAACTCTTGAACTCCTGGAATTAAGGCCCGAGACTTGAGTGTCGCCAACTACTCTATCAATGTTGACATCCTTCTCAAGTCGGGAGTGTAATTATCCTTTAAAGAAAAGTGGGAAAAAATGTATAAATGTCTATATGATACAGCTATACTGTATACTGTGTGACCAGATATATGTACATTGTACAAGTGCCACATGACAGTACACTGTATACTATGTGACCAGATATATGTACAATTGCCACATGACAATATACTGTATTCTGTGTGACGCGATATATTTACAATTGCCACATGACAATATACTGTATTCTGTGTGACGCGATATATGTACAATTGCCACATGACAATATACTGTATTCTGTGTGACGCGATATATGTACAAGTGCCTTATGACAATATAATTTATACTGTGTGAGACGCGATGTATGTTAAAGTATCAGATGACAATATAATGTATTCTGTGTGACAGATATATGTTAAAGGGCCAGATGACAATATAATGTATTCTGTGTGACAGATATATGTTAAAGGGCCAGATGACAATATAATGTATTCTGTGTGACAGATATATGTTAAAGAACCAGGTGACAATATAATGTATTCTGTGTGGCCAGATATATGTTAAAGGGCCAGGTGACAATATAATGTATTCTGTGTGGCCAGATATATGTTAAAGAGCCAGATGACAATATAATGTATTATGTGTGACAGATATATGTTAAAGAGCCAGATGACAATATAATGTATTCTGTGTGACAGATATATGTTAAAGGGCCAGATGACAATATAATGTATTCTGTGTGACAGATATATGTTAAAGGGCCAGGTGACAATATAATGTATTCTGTGTGGCCAGATATATGTTAAAGAGCCAGATGACAATATAATGTATTCTGTGTGGCCAGATATATGTTAAAGAGCCAGATGACAATATAATGTATTCTGTGTGACAGATATATGTTAAAGGGCCAGGTGACAATATAATGTATTCTGTGTGGCCAGATATATGTTAAAGGGCCAGGTGACAATATAATGTATTCTGTGTGGCCAGATATATGTTAAAGAGCCAGATGACAATATAATGTATTCTGTGTGACAGATATATGTTAAAGAGCCAGATGACAATATAATGTATTCTGTGTGACAGATATATGTTAAAGGGCCAGATGACAATATAATGTATTCTGTGTGGCCAGATATATGTTAAAGGGCCAGGTGACAATATAATGTATTCTGTGTGGCCAGATATATGTTAAAGGGCCAAGTGACAATATAATGTATTCTGTGTGACAGATATATGTTAAAGGGTCAGATGACAATATAATGTATTCTGTGTGGCCAGATATATGTTAAAGGGCCAGGTGACAACGTTATCGTGTTGCTTGAGACCAAGATTTCACGATGTGTCTAGATTCATGTTACGATGAGATTGTGTGATCAGACAATGCGTTTAGGAGGTTTAAATTTCAAATATCTGTCACTTTTAAAACAAAATCATAACATTCTAATCGTGATTCCGGAGATACTATTGTAAAGTCCATACTAAAACAACAAAAAATATTCTAGAACTTGGAATCACAATGAAAATATACACGCTTGGTATATGTACAATACAATTAAAGTTAAATTCATTAACTGTAGTCGCTCTCCCCCGATAACGAATATAAACTTTATATACACTTAACGATTAACACCAAGCCCCCTTCTAAACCGTTAAAACTCCCTGTCGCACGCCTGGAATTTCACAATTACTCCTTCAATGTCAGGGGTTCTCAGCCTGTGGGTCGCGACCCCTATGGGGATCGAATGACCATTTGCCAGGGGCCACCTAGGATCATCGGAAATTTCGTTTTCTCGTATATTTTTCATTGGAAGTTTTTTTTTGTTTGTCCTACGATTGTTTAAAGTTTTGTAACAAGCACATTTGTACCAGAGATACCTAGATGGTATACATCAAAGATAACCATTTTTTTTTTGTTGTAATTTAAGCAAAAATTTATTTTACACTAAATAAAATTACATAAATCTTTTGATATGTAAATAAATCATGGACGTGAAATATATACATTTAAAATTTGATTATGATTTTATAACATTAGAAAAATCACATTTAGGGCCTACCTAGACCTATGAACGGAATAAATGTTACGGTTGGGGTCGCCGCCTAGTGGGGGATCGTATCAGGGGGAGCTAAGATGGTTGAGAACCGCTGTTCTAAGCTATATTTAACTCTGACCTAATTTCCGTCAACACCTAACATCCAAACCGACGATAAAATGTATCATGTCATGTTTTTGTTTTATTACATACTAGTCGACCGGCGGTGTAGCGCCGCTATTTTCCAGGGCCAACCTTAGGCCACTGCAACCTATGCGACCTCAGTGGGCCCAGCACTTTTATAGTATCCGCGCTAATTTTAGGTGTATAAATTATTAAATTAAACCATTTTATAACTTATAACAGATTTCCCGCGGCCTCCTGTCGATTTAACAGGAGGTCCTGGAAATCTCCTGAAATTGCAAAATATACAAAACAGTCCTAGAAATATCCGGAAAAGTATTAAAATCTTTTGAAGACTCATACCAATCTCCTGAAATATACAGACGAAAAATGTCTTTTTTTTTTCACTCTTAAATTACATAGGATTACTCCCTCCGTCCGAGTGATCTTTCCATTGTGTCCAAGCTCTTGAGCGTGCTCTGTCGCCTCGATAGTTAGTACAGAGTAAATTACTCCCCCCCCCCCCTTTTTTTTTAACGTGAGGTAGAAATAAAAAAAAAAAAAGAGTGATATTGCAACGGTCCTGCCCCCTGCTATGTTGTGACTACATGTTCTCTCCCCCCCCCCCCATCTTGTTTTCTCGTGGACTATCCGCAGAGTGATCTTTCCTTTACTTCTTGTATCTTATTATATATATAGATGACTTTAAACGGCCCCGTGCTACGTGACGCTGTGGTTACGCAAAGAAGGTATCAGGCTCTAAATCGAGACTATGTAAGACAAATTTCCGTACGGACAATAAAGATAATTATTATTATTATTATTGTTATTTTATTAGCCTTCATTTCAAAGTCAGACGAGCGAGACAGTTGTTGGTCATTGTTGTGAGAGGCTATTCAAGATTCATGCCCTTTAGGAGAAGTGTTAAAGAGAACTGGATCTTCTCCCACGGACACCCCCTCATTACATATAATTTGAATGGCATTACTGACATCAGTTACTGCATACATTTTGTGGACTTGTCTGCTTGTCAAACATGGCGTAGTCAGCCATAGGGTCCCAAAGTTATACGAGAACAGAGTAAATACAAATGTGTTTCAAATTTATTAAAAGAATATCTAAGCTTTACTAATATTTTTTACGTAAAGCTATCATAGATTAGATCTACATTCTAGAAGGAGATCAATATCTAGACTAGAGTTCTAACTCAAAAAGTCTAGGTCTATATAATGATAATATCAATTAATATTCACTGTCACATAAATTCCAGCTAGAAGAATTGATAAGTACGCATCAAAATAAGATCAAACTTAACGGAGTCAGAATCACAGGTTCAAAACCAGTTAGAAACAAATTCTTTTTTAAAATATCTTATTTAAGTTATATAATGGAAATATTGTCTACTTCTTTTTTTTTTTTTTCAAATGTATTTTTTATATTTTTCTTGTTTAAGTATAAAAAAAGGTAGAGAAACAAATGCGAGAATTTTGTTTCTAGTTTATCAAATAGTACACAAGACTTTGTAGAACTAATCAAAGAATCTTCGCTTACCAATGTTTCTTTTATCTGTTGAAGTGCTGTCTTCTTCTCATTGGCAGTCTCATGGGTATGGTTGTCTGGATGATTGGCCTGAGATATACAGTCAACCAACACACATAATCATTCTATTCACGTTCATCTATCTATCTATCTAACTGTCTGTCTGTCTGTCTATCTAAAGTATCAACCTGAAGATTAAGAAGGAATGGAAGAAGCGGAGAAGAAGTGTCCAATGTCAGAAATTGAGCCGGGACTGAACAGGAACGACAGTAAAAAAAGCGTACCAACTTGTGAAGGACTTCACTACCTCAAAGCATGGAAGGACTACCACAATACAAGACAAAAACAATAGACGTTTAACGGAAGGAAAAGATGTGTTTAGACGATGGACTGAGTTCAGAGTTGTATAACTTTGAAAGCTAAGAAGATCCAAAGTGACTAAACGTCCTTGCAGTAACAAACATGCACGAACAATCTATTCTTCGCTCGAAAGTAGCATCAGCAGTGAAAGCCCCGAAAATAGGAAAATCAGCCGAAGTTGACAACATTCCTGGTGAACTTCTACAGGCTAGAGGAACAACCAGGATAAAGGCTTTTTAAAAATTTTGCATAAAGATCTGGTAGTCAGAAAAATTGCCCCAAACCTTGGATCCGATCGTTCATCATTATCCTGCCAAAGAAATGCAATTTGCAACTCTGTCGAAAGTACTGCACCTTAAAAGCCATACCAGTAAAGTTCTGTTCAATATTATATGTAACCGTCTAAAACCAATAGCAGACACAATTATATCAGAAGAACAAGAAGACCAGGTAGTAGCACAACAAAACAAATTCTAAACCTCAGGAGACTCGGCGAGACATTGAGAAATACATTCAACACCTGTGACTAATATGCAGACTAAAACTCTATGGCCTTATGACATGGTCCTCAGACCTCGCAAAGACTTTCCTTTAGGGAACAGTGCCAGGAACAAGAAGAAGAGGCAGACAGAGAAAGCGATGGAAAGACAACACCAAAGACAGGACGGGCTTGTCATTCAATGATACTCTATGCAAAGCTAAAAGACATAGAGGAAAGAGGAAAGACGGTCTAAGGATGTGGAGCATCTCAAATTCTTTCTTGGTTGTATTATTATTATAGTTATAGGCGTTTTTTTTAAAGTATATTATTCAACTTATTCTATTCTGCTGCTGTCTCCCAACGTGTAAGCTATCTTGATGTTAGTTCTTATCAAAGTTTATTTTTAAACATTATTGCATCTCTCTTAATAATATATTAATGTGGATAATTGTTTTCTCGGATTTAAATTAATTTGCGTCTTTTAAACGTTCTTCTCATAATTTTACAGGTTGGTTTCTGCTAACTTTTGAGGCGCGAAGAGAGGAACTACTGATGTAAACACAGACAAAAGCGGCATCAGAAGTGCTGATAACCGAGCTTCATGACTGCGGGGCAGTCGCCATGATAATTAAAGCTACTTTCAACTTACACTACGTTTAGCTAAGACTATGATAACTAAGACCACTATAACTTAACCTATGATAACTAGGACCACTATAACTAAAACTATGATAGTTAAGACCACTATAACTAAACCTATGATAACTAAGACCACTATAACTAAAACTATGATAGTTAAGACCACTATAACTAAACCTATGATAACTAAGACCACTATAACTAAAACTATGATAGTTAAGACCACTATAACTAAACCTATGATAACTAAGACCACTATAACTAAAACTATGATAGTTAAGACCACTATAACTAAACCTATGATAACTAGGACCACTATAACTAAAACTATGATAGTTAAGACCACTATAACTAAACCTATGATAACTAAGACCACTATAACTAAAACTATGATAGTTAAGACCACTATAACTAAACCTATGATAACTAAGACCACTATAACTAAAACTATGATAGTTAAGACCACGATAACTAAACCTATGATAACTAAGACCACTATAACTAAACCTATGATAACTAAGACCACTATAACTAAACCTATGATAATTAAGACTACAATAACTAAACCTATGATAACTAAGACCACTATAACTAAACCTATGATAACTAAGACCACTATAACTCAAACTACCATAATTAGGACCACCTAAAGCGTAGCAGCCTGGTCGTGCGGTATGCGCGCTGAACTGTCGTTCGGCCTACTCGATGGTCCCGGGTTCATACCCTGCCCGCTACCATCCCCCGTCGTCCTACGGGAGGTTTTTGAGAAGGAACATTCGAGCATGTGAAACAAAAAAACAAAAAAGAACACAAGCACGTAGACTTGCTAGTTTTTAAAGTTTAGGTTTTTCTAAGTTGCAATGTTCTGTTTCGACAGTCCCTACTAGCGTGGTGTTAGCGTGGTGTTAGCCAGTTGTGCCCTAACCCCACCTTCACCTTTTTGAACCATTGTTTCGTTTGCTGAAATTGAAATTATTGAGTTCTGAGTTTTGAGTTTTTGGCACATCGGCACAATTTAGGGGTGGGGTAAAAAAAGTTTTCTTTTTTTATAACTCTAACATTCCAATTACTTATTTTTAGCAAAAAATAAACGCTCTATATGGTGTAAATATTAAGTAGTATCTTTTATTTTCTTTTAAATGAATAAATATTTTTTCTTGTTTCGAGTTTTTTTTTAATCTAATATTTTGATTGATCAAGAGAAGATCAAACTCACGTCAATGGTTTCTATGGCCTGTGCTATCGTCTTGCTAATGTTGTCGAAGTCCCTCTGGACCAACGGGTGAGAATCCTTACCCCATCTAAAATGATCATACAAAAAATACTTACATTCTATAATAATAATAATTTAATTAATAGAGCTATGTTAACAAACAAAATGTATGCTAAAGTCGCTGTGATACCATTACAAACAAAATCACGAGAGCTAAAATGACAAAGTAATCTAAAAAAAGTTTTCAACAGATAGATTTTAATGTTCTTTTTTAATATCGTGAAGCATGCTGTCTGTCTGTGATTAATTGGGAATCAATGGGGAGTGAGATCCAATTCAGCTAATTATGTTGTTTGATGCTTAGAACTAGAAGTAGATCTAGAAATCTAAGATCTAGACTAGATCTTGAAAAGATGTACTATAAACAGAAATCTCATTATCGATTGTTTAAAAATTAAAACAATACCAAAAGATTAAGTAAAATCGTTCCTCTGATATATATATAACATTTAGTTTTCTTGCCAAAAGAGCTGAAAGTAATTGTTTGTATAGATTAATAAGTTATTTAGTTTGTTTTTAAGTTAAAAATAACGTCAATTGATGCTTTGAATTTTAAATTTTCTTTGCCAATTGGCGGATCCTATGGGGGCCGCATCACACAAACTCTCTTTGTAATCTTGCTAAAATTTGTTTTGATTTGTTTAGGTTCGACTTTGCCAGTCGTCTGCAGGCCTCAGACGACGGTGTGGTTTAATAAAGACACGTCTGTGGACACTTTGTGACATTTGGGGACAAAATATATAAGAAATGTTTGTTTCTTATTCAGTAAAGTTCCAAAGCCAAAAAACGTAAACTAGATTCTGGTGATGAAATTAATTTTACTGCTATCTCAATAATAAAACAAGTCTTACAAAAAGTCTTCATTGGCGACCTTCAAGTAACTGAAGTCTTGTGGGGGCTGTTTGTGTTTCTGCCTCTTGATGTCTTTGGCAATCTTCCTTCTGTGGAGTTCTAATAGGTTGGCATCACTGAAAATTTCATGACCTTTTCTGAATCAAATCAAAAACAGAGATAAACTTGTAAGTGATTAAATATAACACCCACCATTATAGCACTACACTCAAATTATGAGGTTATTAGTAATAATAATAATGGCAATGTCTTCGATTCCGAAGATTAAGGAATAGTGCAGTGTTTCACATTACTACGCAAACCAAGTTGCGGCCTGCTTATTTTTCCGCATCTCGTGAAGACAAAGCCGTTGTCCACGCGCGATTTATTTAAGTTTACTTTTCGTCTTTTGCGTATATCTTCAATAAGAGCTTTCTTTGGGTCTCAAATGGGTGTCAGAGCTCTACAACTGTCTCTTTCAGCGCTTTTGGTCGACTCAAACTTGAGAGAATGCTGTTAGTAGAACTTGTAAAATAATCTTTCTCTCTGGATTCATCTATCAAGTCGAAATCTACCACATAAAACCTTAAATCTATATAAACCTAGGTCTAGTCGATAAGGTAAAAGGTTAATTGTCCCTTTCAGAACTTGAGATCTATAAGGCAGATGATGTTAAGGTCATCTGTTTCTTTGGCCAACAGTTAACGAATAGGGTGTCATATGGCCAGCACAACGATCAATCGCCTTTACTTTTCCCAACTAAAGTCAGGTACCCATTAAAACTGGGTGAACTCAGGAGCTCCCTAAAAATCCCGAATTTCAAAATCCCAGTCTTCCCCGACATTCGAACCCAGGACCCCAGGTTCGGATTTCGAGCGCTTAACCACTCAGCCACCGCCATGGAGAAATATATAAATTAAGGCCTCTAGATCTATGTGATGATTGAGCCTAATTTAACATCCCATTTAATATACAACATGAAAAATAAAGCTAGAAAGTGGGCGTATGACAGTCTCAAAATAAATTGGAATTTTATAAATACAGAAACCCTATTCAATTAAAACAATGGTCAATATTGGTCAATGAGATTCACGCTAGAGTTCTCTCCCCGTGACATCAGCACGGTCCCAAATTTATTTGCACCGCACCGCACTATATAACTAAAGGGGCACAACTTAGTGGTGAAACTCAGACTCTACAATGCTCTACAGGTTAAGGAAATAGACCCCAAAAAAGCACTCCGATTTCCCATCATAGTTTAATGCGCCAAGTCAAGGGGTCTTAATGAACTTTACTTTATTGAATAGCTTTAAAAAAAATAGCTGCTTTTGATTTCTCTTGATAGATATTAGTTCGATCGTTTATAAATATTAATATAATATATACAGAGCTGTCTCATTTGGAAACTACTCAGATATTAACCTAGTAACCTAGTTATTTGAGCCTTCCAACATAAAAATGAGAACGCTTAAGAAGAAGAAACTTCAGATTAATTACACGTCTGCTGACTTACTTGGAGGTGATTTCATTAAAACGCAGTGGTTTCTTCCTGAGCTTGTATCTAATGCCTGACAGTAAGTTCAGATCACATTCTAGCACTGTCATCTCATTGTTGACTGATGTAGCGGAAGACAGAATATAGTGGAGGAAATCAGAGATGAAAGGTATGTGTTTTGAAAGAGAGACTGAGAGGAAAAAAAAAGAAAGAAAGAGAGAGAGAGAGAGAGAGATGGCATATAATAGTAAAGAAGTGTAAAAGAGAACAAGGATACAAAGACAGTTCGTGTAAAAACACAGACTCAAAATCGGCCCCCGAAGTAGTCCACCCGGGCAGGTAAAAAGGCAGGTATCAATATTTTCAGAAAGAACATCAGAATTAAATTCTATCAAAGACAAATGATAGAGAAGAATGTTTATATATCATGCCCCAGCGGTCCAGGAGACCAAAGGATAGGTGAAAATGAATGAGAAGTTATATACGAACCTATCCTAACTGATATCTTATATAATGAATATCTAATTGATGTGTGCATACTGCTCTGCCGCTCTCCAGTCAAGATAATATGGAAACATACTTATTAATTGTTGTTTTAAATTATGTCCAACTTATATGTATACTAAATAGTTTTTATTTCTCTTTTTAAAAAAGTAAACATTATTTTTTGATAAATGTAGTAGATGGTAGTACAGAACTTACATAACTATGGAATACAAATGTAAAAAAATAAATTTAACAAAAAAAGTCTAAAACCATTTGCATAAATGTGTTACAAATATGGTAGATTGTTACCTCCCCTACTAAAGAGCCTTCCGTGTTTGTTACTATTAATAGTGAATTGTTGTAAAAGTGGTGTATTCAAAAAAAAAAACTGCTTGCATAAGTGATCTAAAAAATTAGATTTTTCGCTTTTAGAAAAGAAAAAAGTAGCCGTTGCATCAGCATTTTGAATGAACTAAAATATCTTTACTAGTTTACGAGATCTAACAGATTTCCCGCGCCGCCTGATTTACCATGAGCTTCAGGAAATCACCTGAAATTGCAAAATATACGAACAAGTCATGGAAATCTCCGGAAATTAATAAAAATTAATGGAAAAAACAAATTCTGAAATATATGGACAAAAAATTGTCATTTTGGGGTGTCATTCCAAATGGAAAACGCACGATGAAAAAAAACGACATTATGCAATGCCCGTAATTGTGGAATCTGGTGAAAGTAGCTTTTCGCGCCTCAAACTAATGAAGAATTACTTGAGGTCAACAATTCTCGAAGATAAGATTGAAATATTTGGTAATTCTTGCTATTGAGCGTGATCTATGTAGGTAATACATTTTTTATGATATACTGTATGACTTCACTGCACGCAAGGCTCGTAAAGTAATTCTGTAGGTAGTAAAGAATAAATAAAATGCAAAGACGAATTTATTTTCTTATATAAATTCTTTAATTTCACTTATTATCCGTATCCTTACCCAAACTTGGCCCCGCGAAATCAGTTTCGCAAAGGGCCCCACAACGGTTGAGTCCGTCCTGCTATTTAGTGACGGGTGAATACTGCTTCTTCTCCCCCCCCCCCACACTCTTTTTTTCGTAGGGTAACTCTAGTTCGTCTGACTTGCAGGAATAAAAGAGTGATCTTTCCTTTACTTCTTCTTCTTGTCCAAACTCTTGAGAGTCGCATTACACAAAATTAGAATGTGTGGCTGAGAGGCCAAAATCGCTTGAATACGCCTAGGTAGCTTAACAAAGGGGCTCGAATTGGAATCCCGACTCTAGCAGAGGTGTTTTGGCTGAGTGCCTAAAGACAGAACGTTAACACCCTAGATACTCCTTCCCCCACTGGTCCACAAAAAACATTGGACCATAGCGCACCGAAGCATGCTTTAAGCATGAAAGTAGCAACATATAAAGGCATTTTTTTTCCTAATCTGTCAAGGCGTAGAAGAGTAAGAACAAGCGTAAACTGTCACACTACTGTTGCTCTCCAATAAACCCCCAAGGATTGTGTCCTTGACACTTACATAAAATCGGTATGTACGGCACGTCTGCGACCCCGAGCAGCACCTTGTCCCAGTTGGTATGGGCGAAGTACTCATGGGCTTCCATAGCTGCGAACGTAGTGGAGTGGTAGCCGATCCTGTGCTGGGGCAACTTGGCCATCAACTGTTTGTTTTTAAGAGGTGACAAATGTTACATCAACTGCTAAAATATATACATACACAATCTAGCACTCAAAGCCAGCGTACAAGAGCGCCGAACCAACATAAAGCTGAGATAAGAAGCAGGCCTTCTTGAAACTGACCAAACCTACCCATGCCACGTATGCGGCCGGCTTTTCAAAGCGAGGATTGGACTTTTACAGTCTTCAAGTTCATATGATACGAGAAATGTGCTCATCTTCGATCACGAAGGAGGAGCCTTGTAGCACTCAAAAGAATAAGATTTGATTACAAAATAATCTCAATATTTTGTCAACATTCATGGGCACACAGTTTGTTGTTGATTTTTTGAGCTAATGTCAGCCGTCAGGTGTAGAACAATTGAATATAGAACAGCTATTGAACAATAAGCTAAAGAACAATTACCTGTCTCTATCTATCTATCTATCTATCTATCTATCTATCTATCTATCTATCTATCTATCTATCTATCTATCTATCTATATCTAATCTGACAAACATGTAGCAGTATTTTGACTGCTGATTCCTTGCAAAATTTTTCTGGGTTAATCAATATATTTAGATTATGTTAAAATATTTCCTGCCTCTTAAAAGTTACACAAGAAAAAAAGGAACAGAAAAGTTTTTTTTTTTAATTTCCAAACTAAAGGCTCCCCGATTTCTTGTCATAACACAGTTACCGAAACGAGCACACACTACACTCACACACATATATGTGACATGTTGACTGAACACAGATGCCTGTGACTTACCCCAGCACAGAAATGTTGAGCATCTGTTGTAAAATGGTGACTAAAATTCACTGATGAGAAACGGATGGCATGCTTGAAGTCTTTCCTGTTTGTGGTCAGAAACGGCATCTGAAGAATTGAACAAAAAAAAAAGGTTCATTTGCTACTTGCAAGATAGTACTGTGCTTTTAGTACTTCTAGTGACAGTGAACAGATAACATTGATCATTTCAAAATAGTTGACCATGTCAGCTACATGGTATTGAACATTTAATTAGGATTCAGTAAATGAGGACAAGGCCATTTTTTTTGTCAAACGTCAAGAAAGACTATTTGCTTGTCAAAGATCCAGAAGGACTGCTTGGTAGACAAAGGTCCAGAGGGACTTTTTATTAGTCAAAGGTCCAGAAGGACTGCTTGGTAGTCAAAGGTCCAGAAGGACTGCTTGGTAGTCAAAGGTCCAGAAGGACTGCTTGGTAGTCAAAGGTCCAGAAGGACTGCTTGGTAGTCAAAGGTCCAGAAGGACTGGGTTTTTTTACGACGTATTAGCATGGCCGTTTATTAGTTACTTTCTCAGACTTCCAGTAGGACCGTCTTTTATAATTTGATGTACTTATTTATGAAATAATAGTTAATGTTTTTGTATTACTTATCATGACCCGATTGGATCGTACCTGGGAATAGATCAAAATTATTTGTCAATATGTTTCAGCTAACAGCCTTAGGATTGGTGACTGATTGGTGACTGATTGTTGACTGATTGTGACTGAATGGTGACTAAGTATAAAGTAAAAACTATTTATTAAATAAAATGAAAATACATCTTTGGTCTATGTAGCTTGGTCAAGAACTGTAGCATTGGTCAGGTTGGGTTACAGATGATTAATTGGTCAGTATATTGAGACATAAGTAATATCATTGGTCAGTGTTGGTAGGGCTAGAATATTGTGTCATTATTCACTAGCAATAAAAACACCTCACCTTGCCAGTGGTCATTCTATACATAATGACACCCATGGCCCAGATATCCACCATCTTTGTGATAAAACCTCCTTTAATAATCTTAAAGAAAATATGCAAAAAGTTGATGATCAGAAAAAATACAACAGAAAAATATATGTAATGTTAGGGATGACCTCTTACAGTACTAGGACGTTGCTATCGACATTTTTTGGTCTGAGGTGGAAAAGCATGAAACCAAACTTACTTACTAATCAGGTGTACAAAATATTAATGACTTGACTGATCCAAACTAATTGACACACTTAAAATAAGCTTTGTTTTTTGTTGTTGTTTTTTTTAAGTATTGTTTAAATTTCACTTGTTGTATTACTATGATAAGTAGTGTCCTGTCCTGCCTGTACACGCTACAGAGAGTTGATTTTTTTAGCTCAGAATGCTGGGAAACCATTCAACATTTGGCGCGTTCCGTTCGTTCTTACTTTCACTTTAGCTAATCTGAGCTCTAGTCATTTAGGGTTGACCTGGTTGAGGGGTAACAATGTCAGGACAAGGATACTTTCACTTTATCTGATCTCTGATCTGAGCTCTAGTCATTTAGGGTGGACCTGGTTGAGGGGTAACAATGTCAGGACAAGGATACTTTCACTTGAGCTGATCTGAGCTCTAGTCATTTAGGGTTGACCTGGTTGAGGGGTAACAATGTCAGGACAAGGATACTTTCACTTTAGCTGATCTGAGCTCTAGTCATTTAGGGTTGACCTGGTTGAGGGGTAACAATGTCAGGACAAGGATACTTTCACTTTAGCTGATCTGAGCTCTAGTCATTTAGGGTGGACCTGGTTGAGGGGTAACAATGTCAGGACAAGGATACTTTCACTTTATCTGATCTGAGCTCTAGTCATTTAGGGTGGACCTGGTTGAGGGGTAACAATGTCAGGACAAGGATACTTTCACTTTAGCTGATCTGAGCTCTAGTCATTTAGGGTTGACCTGGTTGAGGGGTAACAATGCCAGGACAAGGATACCTTCACTTTAGCTGATCTGAGCTCAAGTCATTTAGGGTTGACCTGGTTGAGGGGTAACAATGTCAGGACAAGGATACTTTCACTTTAGCTGATCTGAGCTCTAGTCATTTAGGGTTGACCTGGTTGAGGGGCAACAATGTCAGGACAAGGATACTTTCACTTTAGCTGATCTGAGCTCTAGTCATTTAGGGTTGACCCGGTTGGGGGGTAACAATGTCAGGACAAGGATTTCATTTCAGTAGCTCAGAACGGAGAAATACGCTTGACGCCATGCTCGCTCTGGATTCCGAATGGGAAAGACCTGGAAGACAGGACACCTTTCTGGTTTGATGAAGATTACTGCTACCGTTCCTGCTAACCTCAGAAAGAACTTTTTCCAGTGTACACAAAAATTAAAATGTTCACTTTGAAAATATAAGTACAAAATGTACTTACGTATTAAAAGAAACATCCGAAATAAAAAGAAAATCCTTAAAAAAAAAGTAATCTAAAGGGAAAGAACTTGCCCTTAAAAGTATGGCCACCAAAAATATACAAGCTATTTCCTTTATTCAATATCAAACAAAATTAATTGACTAATTGAACATTTTTTTTATTGTTTCATGTTTTGTTAGTTACAATAAATAATTGCTCAAAGTATCAACTTGATCGGAGAATGCGTGAGGAAGAAATAGCGACAACAATTATTTAAGGGGACTAAACCCAACAAATTTAGACTTTCCTGTGATTACCAGTAATTAATTGTCTAATTGGTTACTAATTTTTATTGATCCATGTCTTGTCTATGTAAATGGATAATTGTGCGAGGTTTGAGCTTGATCCGAGAATGGGTGTGGGAGAAATAACGTGTACACACGTTTTACCAGACAGACAGACAAAATTGTGTTTTAATATGTGTCTCAGCGGAGATTGAAATGATCATGTCTAGAGGGACGTGCAAAGAAAAAGTTTGAGAAACGCTGGTGTAGATTAGAGGATTTGTTAGGGTTAGGTAAATGTTGGAGCAAAACAAAGAGTTTGTCTTGAAGAGTTAATATTCAAGGGGAGGAAACATTGCTTTAAATAAAAATTGTAGCTGACAAAAAAAAAAAACTATTTTAAAAACACATTATAAATTATTATAAATGAAATATATTAAATAACAACTCTGCACCCCACAGTATGAAACTAAAAAAAAAAACTATCAGAAATTGTACTTTTCATTTTTAATGTAATTAAAATAAATATAAAATTCTCCAAACCATACTGGAATTCTTTTATTGAATGACAAACCCCATTTAATTTATTAACCAAAAGTACAACTGCACCTACATACCATAAATTATGCACATGTTATGAATATTGCAGATTATAAATTGGGATATTTTATCACAATCTAAGAAAATCTTGTATATCCATTTAACTAATATGAAATAATATCTGGAACATTGGTCCGTGATCTGTACTCATAGTCGGCCCTATATCTCAACTCAAGGCCCTAATATCAAGACTAAGTCCGGTCTTGGTCTTCTCGAGTGTATGTGAAGTCTAACTACTTGTGCATGTAACCAAGTGTACCTCTGGCGCTGTAAAATGGTTTGGATGGTTGGTCCAACTTAGTCGCTTGAAGACTGAGTTAAACGGCACACACATGGTGAAGTCCATTAGCTTCAGATGACCACTGTCCATCACCCAGAAAGAATCCAAATTTAAATTCCTACAGACAAATGAGAGAGGGACACTTAAAGACCCATCAGTACTATTGCCAGGATATACAATTTAAAGGGCGTCCCAGATAAAAATAATAGAACTAAGCCTTGGACAGAACTAAAAAAGTTAATTAAACATGAAAAAGTAATTAATAACAAAAAAATGTGTCACATGTGTAGCCTTTATAAGAGATATCCAGCTGTCTTTTTCGGAAGGCGCCCTGCTCCATGTACTGCTATTTAGGGTACAGCAATCTGGCGCCTGAAGTATCACGTAAAAAGAAGCATCATGTGTTTCTACAATGGAAGTTGTTGTGGCACTTTGTTTTTACAGCAGCAACTTCACCATCTTAGAGTAGAGTTTCAACTCTGGATGGAACTAAAAGTCCCATTTGAGCGACTGGCCATCTCCTTCGTGGCTACTATATGTCACGAGTCGAGTCTGTGACCTATTTCGACCAGTTTCTAGAAGCGAGTTCAAACCAGTGCAAGTGTCCAGCGTAAACAAGTTAATTTTAGATATCCAATCAAAGAAAGAGGTTAAGGGAAAAAATAGCACACGTCAGCTTCTAGAAGGTCAAAGTTACTAAAATAATTATCGGAGAAGGTTCCATGATTCTTTAACGTACGATCAAAGAAAGTATTAATTAGGGGAAAGTCAGTTAGACGGGGTCCTCGCATAGTAGTACTTGTAGACCGATGGTCCTCGCTCAGTCATCGATTAGTAATGTTTAGAAGTTTTGTGATATTAGCGGGTCCATTAGTTAAAGTTTTATTAGTTTAAGTTGAAGTTATACTAAGTGAAGTTTAATAATAATAATAATAATACTTTTATTTATAAAGCGCTGTTAACAAACAAAATGTAGGCTCAAGGCGCTGTAACAACATTACAAACACAAACACAAGAGCTAACATGACAAACTAATCTAAAAAAGTTTTAAACAGGTTTTAATGTTCTTCTTAAAAATGGTGTAGCATGTTGTCTGTCTGAGATCAATGGGGAGTGAGTTCCAAACCTTTGGTCCGTGAACTGAAAAAGCCCGCAGACCGTAGCTTTTGAGGGAGAAACGTAGCACTACTAAAAGCGTTGAGTCCATTGAGCGCAGGGCTCTCTGGGGGACATATGGAGTAATCAGTTCTCTAAGGTACAAGGACATCTCGTTGTTATATATACACTGATGACAAAGTGTGGCGACCTTGTAATCGATTCTCGCTTTCACGGGAAGCCAATGGAGCGTGCGCAAGAGCGTAGTAGCAGAATCTTGTCTATTTTTTTCTAAGGACTATTCGTGCGGCGTTGTTCTGTATACGTTGCAGCTTGGCTATTTTGTCATCAGGTATACCTGCTAGCACGGCGTTGCAGTAGTCTTATCTTATCTTCTTATCTTATATAATACAGACGTTACTTCAAAAAAGAAGATGATTACGTCCTACGCGTCATGCATTTAGTCATGCATATTAACCAATGACTTAAATTCTGCCAAGTCACTGGTTTTCCTGGCTAGCTCAGGCAACCCATTCCATGCTCTAATAGCACTAGGGAAGAAAGAGCATTTGTACAAATTTGTCCTAGCATATGGGATGAGGAATGTGCCTTTATCTTTGTGTCTTTCAGAGTATTTTATTAAATTTTGTTTTTGTATTTGAAGATTATGGTTCAGTGTTTTATGTATAATTGATACTTTACTTTTGAGTCTTCTGTCCTGAAGGCTTTCTAAATTTAGTGATTTTACTATAGGTGTTACTCTAGTCAAATGTGAATATTCATTTGTCATGAATCTCACTGCTCTATTTTGTGTCTGTTCCAGTTTCTTAATGTTTTCTTGAGTTGAGGGGTCCCATATGGAGGATGCATATTCTATTATTGGCCTAACCAAGGTTAAATAACATTTTAGTGTTATGTTCTTATTTGATTTATAGAAATTTCTTTTAATAAATCCTAATGCTTTGTTTGATTTTTTTATAGTTTCATCAATATTTGGATTCCATGACAGTTTTTCATTATTATAACACCTAGGTGTATTTGGCGTTTTTAGTCTGTGTTACTGGTTTGCCATGAATAAGATAAGTGGAATTAATTTGTTTTAGTTTTTTTGTTACTCTTAACAACTGACATTTTTCTGGGTGGAAAGACATGCTCCAATTTGATTCCCATTTCTGTAATTCATCTAATTCTCTTTGTAAAATATCTGTGTCTTGTTTTGTTTTTATTGTTCTATATATTATGCAATCGTCTGCAAATAATCTGACTTTTGTTCCTGAAGTAATGCAATTTGGTAAATCATTTATATAAATTAAAAATAGTCAAGGCGGGAGAGTATGAATGCCACAGCTTGCGTTTTTGTTGACTACGTTGTTAAATATGATCGGATCTGGCCTAATCAGCGCAGCTGCAGATAAAGACCTTTGCAGAGCTGACTTATGTGTGGGTCGAAAGATAGTGTTGAGTCGAAGAAAACTCCAAGATTCCGCACTACATGGACAAAAGGAACATGGCAGTTCGTGATAAAGAGAGAATCTGTGCTTTCAACTTTTCAGACATTGTTCCTAGTGCCAATCTTAATTATTTCTGTCTTGTCTTCGTTCATCTTGAGTTTATTTTGAACCATCCAATCGCTCACCCTTGCAACGGTACTACTGATTTTCTCTGCCAGATGCTACACCTCTGAGGGTACTGATGAATCGTATAACTGTGAGTCATCGGCAAAGAAATGGTATAAGATACCGGTTGGCCGTATGACACCGCTGAGTGGATATGTGTACATAGTGAACAGTACTGGGCCTAGAACTGATCCTTGGGGTACTCCGTACTTCAAAAGTAAGCTTGTTGATTCCGTCCCGCTAACAAAGACACTTTGGGTGCGTTCCGTCAGGTAGGATCCAAGCCACTTTAGGACGACTCCTGCTAAACCAAAAGTTGCAGAGAATCTGGCCATCATAATTTCATGGTCTAGCGTATCAAAGGCTGCGGACAAGTCCAGCATGGCAAGAATTGATATGTGGCCTTTGTCGGAATTGTGAAGTAAGTCGTTTAGTACCCTGACCACTACTGTCTCTGTTTTTCGGCACTTCCTATATGCAGATTGAAATTCTTCCAAGAGACAGTACTGTTCAAGATAAGAAAGAATTTGCGCTAACACGATGCGCTCCAGAAGCTTTGACAGGAAGGGAAGATTTGATACCGTGCGATAGTTTTTTTGACATTCCGGGTCAAGACTGGATTTCTTTAATAAGGGCCTGACAAGTGCATGCTTAAATTGCTTTGGTACAATGCCTGAAGTCAGTGAAGAGTTCACAATGTTAGTAATTGTAGGTACAAGCTCATCTAAACATTCAAGCAGCAAGGAAGTTGTAATGGGATCAAGGTCACATGACTTATTTGGCATCTTTAAAATAATACTTTTGACATAATCTTCAGATACACGCTGAAATTCGCAAAAAATAGTATTTTGAAAAATTGGAGAGTGGTCAAGCTGTGATGAGAGGGATGGCATGTCATTTCTAATCTGCTCAATCTTCCCAATGAAGAATCTATTGAAGGAATCAGGAAGTACAGATACTGGGATAGATGACGGCAAACGTTCATTATTTGCTCTCCCTAACGTTTCAGCGGTGATCCTAAATAGCTCCTTTGAAGAATCAGAAGCTTCGATTTTTTGAAGAATATGACTAGCTTTTGCGTCTCTAATCATACGGTTAACCTTGTTTTTTTCTAGTTTCATGTATCTTTAAGTTTTATTTATGAAGTATCAAGTCAAGTTGTTATTGAATTGAGAAGTTAATTTGATGTGAAAGTTGAAGAAGTATTATTAAAGAAGTTTAAGAAAATACAGAGAGATGTTTCTTTCTTCATTTCATTGAATTGTCAAGTTTGATAATAATAATCCCCGGCAAGTGTTTTCGTCACACTATAGATACTATTGATAAACAGAGAGAGAGACAGAAAGACAGATGGGTTGACATACAGACAGACAGACAGATTGATAGATAGATAGATAGATAGATTGATAGATAGATAGATAGATAGATAGATAGATAGATAGATATAGATAGATAGATAGATAGATAGATAGATAGATAGATAGATAGATAGACAAATAGATAGATAGATAGATAGATAGATAGATAGATAGATAGATAGATAGACAAATAGATAGATAGATAGATAGATAGATAGATAGATAGATATTGAACTCTACTTATTCCAAAGCAGATTTGCTACAGAAATCGCAAAGAAAAATGTCACCTTCAACCAACACAGCAGCGACTTTGCCTTTAGTGTTACTGTGTTAGTGTAGCATTATAGCTACGAAAAACATCCCAGTCCCAATACCAGCCATCAAAAATATTAACGCTTTTTTAACCTGAATCACTCAATTGTAGAATATAACTTAAAAATTTACCTTCTCGCTGCCCTAGAATTACACCCTAAGTCATAAATAATAACCTGTACATATCCATAGCACCTGTAAATATCCTAAGCTCTGACCTGCAGAGAATGCAAAGCACTAACCTGTGGATGACCTGTTTGCTGTGTAAGAAAGAGATCACGAAGACGATTTCAGTCATGTAAAACCTGGAATGAGACGATTCAAGAGACAACTAGTTTCAACAAGACATGATCGAGATGCCCCTAGCCAAATGGGAATGCAAGTTCTGTCCCAACGTGAACTAACCCTCAGACACACCGAGTTATAATAGTCAAGGTAATGTCGGCAATATAGGTAGTGGAGTTCATAAACAGAAGCAAGAGCATGGTAGGTTAAACAGGTATGAGGAGATTATAAATCGACGATCTGTTAGTGCCAATAGCTCATGCAATGGGTTGCCTGAATCAGCCTAGAAAACCAATGACTTAGTAGAGCTAAGCTATCATATTAGCATACACGACTTAATGAGCACATAGATACGAGTAGGGCGTAGTTCTCTTTAGTTATGAGTAGCTTTATTTCTTCTACATATTTCGAATGTCCCCTAAGAATAAAAATTACATTCCAGCCCAGTCCTCCAGCAGGACAAAGCGAGCGGACCCTGCAGAGTTTGAAGCCGGGATGGTTGAGACTACAATACAGGGCAAATAGAAAAAAAACAACGTTTGTAATTTAAAATAGTTTTTAAAAGCCGTCAAACACAACATAAACAGACTTTTAGACTTATCTCCTCTATTAAGATTGATCTATTATAGCGGATGTGTGACATCAAATCCTTCGGCTGTAGTATACTATTATTACCGAGTCTAATGTATATCGGATATCCGGATTTAAATAAAGAAACAACTATACCTATTTATGAATTAAAATATTTTTAATCCTCAAGTAGAAATCATAGAAAGATTGAACACATTTCCAAACTCAATAATAAATTCACAGTAGAAAATTCAACATTAAGCTTGATACATATGAACTATTTAGACTAATAATTTTTGTTTTGGGACCCCGATATACGCTTGTCTCCCCTACCTATAGTTTCACACTCATACTCAAAAAATCTTCTAGTAAGCGGAAGCTTCCAGAAGACTAATTGTAAAAATAAAAAAAAAACTTCCTGATTACATTTCTGTGGCACCTTTGGCGCGTGCATCATGTGACAGTATCTTAAAAATAAAATAAGTCGATGGCTTTAATTATTTTGATCTTCTATTTCTCTCGACACAAACACAAATGTTTGTATTTGTGTCAGTGAAAGATTTTAATGTCACAAATGAACTGTCCTGCCAAAAGTTTGACACCAGCTATAAACTATTAAAAAAAAACACCATATCATTACATTTTAGACCTCTGATTAGACTAACTAATGTCACGATCATTCTGTATTAAAACTAGAGAAAGTAATGTATTTTTTTGTATTTTAAATTGACTTTCAATAACATTTTACCTAATGGCCAATTCTGGCAACCTGCGAGCAAATCTGAGTTTATCTTGGAGGGTCTTGCCGGAGAAACTTTCTAACACCAAACAGTTCTGAAACTTCAATGAGTGATTCTTATTGGCTTAGACAATTCTAGTTCTGTAGATAGTTCTAAGTATATCACTAACACCAGCACTTGTGCCAGCTCTACACCAGTCTTGGCACCAGCCCTTACATCAGACCCTACATAAACCTTGACACCAGCCCTTACATCAAACCCTACATAAGCCTTGACACCAGCTCTTACATCAGACCTAACATAAACCTTGACACCAGCCCTTACATCAGACCCTACATAAACCTTGGCACCAGCCCTTACATCAGACCCTACATAAACCTTGGCACCAGCTCTTACATCAGACCCTACATAAACCTTGACACCAGCCCTTACACAAGCCCTTACAAAAGCTTTGACACCAGCCCTTACACAAGCCCTTACACCAGCCTTAACACCAGCCCTTACACAAGCCCTTACACAAGCCTTGACACTAAACCTTACACAACCCCATAAACAAGCCCTTACACAAGCCCTTACACAAGCCTTGACACCAGCCCTTACATCAGACCCTACATAAGCCTTGACACCAGCCCTTACACAAACCCTTAAACAAGCTTTGACACCAGCCCTTACACAAACTTTGACACCAGCCCTTACACAAACTTTGACACCAACCCTTACATCAGCCCTTACATTATCCCTTACACAACCCCATAAAAAGCCCTTACACCAGCCTTTACACAAACTTTGACACCATCCCTTACACAAACTTTGACACCATCCCTTACACAAACTTTGACACCATCCCTTACACAAACTTTGACACCATCCCTTACACCAGCCTAGACACCAAGAGACTAACCTCAAAGGAGAAAGACATAAATAGCTGAGGGATCATGGTGGGCCTTATTCGCAGGGTCAGTATCCTCTTCTCCATTTTGGCAGCCTTGCTGTGGCCGCAGATGCATATAGGTCGAAACAACTTGAAAGTTCTGATTGCGTTCGTCGCCTTGTCATGCCCAAGGTAGGTCTGGTCAGAATTAAGAAAACAGAGGCTCTAAAAAAGCGAGACTTCAATGCATCCACACACACCCCTGTTACGATTGACAGGTCACAACTCCCGCATCATTAAAATGCTCCTTTACGGCCTACTAACGGGGGGAAATCGAGCCCAAAGGTGAAAACGCTTTAGGAACACCTTCAAAGTCTTCAACTTGGACCCTGCCACATGACAGCCGGAATCAAATGATAGAGCATCATGGCACTGAGCTGTTAAAACTGGCGCGAAAATTGCAAAATGAAAACAGCCTTGACCTGAGAAAAGCGGCGCAGAAAAACATAAAGGCAACTCGCACAACCTTCAGCTCGACTATCTTGCCCAGCGTGCAACTCATCATTTCGGCCCAGACAGGTCTCACAAGCGACATGAGATCGCACAAAAAAAAACTGACCGTCAGCCCCCATGGATGACAAAAGTGATTATCATCGTATCACGATAAATTAACTATGTTTAGATTTATTTATTTTCTTTAAGTTAGTACACATTATGAACATGAAACGATAAAGAAGAAACCAAACAGAACAGAGTGATAACAACAATAGCAACAGTAACAATAGTAACGGATACAAAAACAGCAATCGCAACAACAACAATAGCAATAACAACAAAAGAAAGGCAACAATAAAAGGGACATCACTCAAACTAACTCTAAAGTGGACAAACAAAAGATTTGTTCAAACTGAGACATTACCGCTCCAAACTTGCCGACGGAAAGAGTCTTGAAGAGGATGAAGTGATCGTTGGGACCTGCTTCACTTCTTGGTACTCCCTACAGAGCACAGAGTGAGAACTACTAACAGTTTATAGCTATACACATTCAAAATGTAGAACTAAAAAGGTCAAATGTCAATCGTTACAAAGATACCACCGTCAGCTATAATATATTCATTCTTTAAAAAATCGTACATAGAATTTTGACTGACAGACAAATCGACAACACAAATAAAATATCACCTTTCTCTACAAGATCTACTAAAATATGTAAAAATGTGCTAAACAGTGGTGCCCATTCAATAATTGACTGTCGTGCTAGCTCTCCTTGTGTGATTAACCGAACTATGCAGTTAATAGGAGCACTTATCTTAATTGAAAAGCAGGTAAAAAATGGGGGTAAAAATCTTTTGTGATTAAGCGAATTATGCAAATGTGTAGTCTGCAAATAAGCGTAGCATAGGGTATGATAAATATCTAAACATAATAGCTTGGTTGCGTGATAAGCACTCCTAAATATTGGCGTGAGGGTCCTGAGCTCGAAACCTGCGAAACACCACTTTATCACCTCACACACCCATTTACCTGAAATTCACCACTGTATCACCTCTCACCAGTATTTATTGGACATACATCACTATACTGTATTAACCCCCTCCCCCCCTTACCATAATGGCAATGTCTTCAATTCCGAAGATTATGAGTAAGGTGTTTTACATGACTACGCAGACCCAGTTGCGACCTGCATATTTTCCCACATGTCATGCAGACAAAGCCGTTGTCCGCTGGCGGTCTAGTTAAGTTTTCTTTCCGTCCTCCGTGCCTGTCTTCAGTAATAGCTCCATTATTTACTTGACCCACACCACTGTAACTAACTGAAAATGTCATCCTTATTTCATTCAAGTTGTAAAAGCAACAAGCCTCAATAGTACTTACCAAGACCTTGGTTAAACTACGGAAGGAGCCGTCTGTTTGAGAATAGTACTTACCGAGACCTTGGCCAAACTACGGAAGGAGCCGTCTGTTTGAGAATAGTACTTACCGAGACCTTGGCCAAACTATGGAAGGAGCCGTCTGTTTGAGAATAGTACTTACCGAGACCTTGGCCAAACTACGGAAGGAGCCGTCTGTTTGAGAATAGTACTTACCGAGACCTTGGCCAAACTACGGAAGGAGCCGTCTGTTTGAGAATAGTACTTACCGAGACCTTGGCCAAACTACGGAAGGAGCCGTCTGTTTGAGAATAGTACTTACCGAGACCTTGGCCAAACTACGGAAGGAGCCGTCTGTTTGAGAATAGTACTTACCGAGACCTTGGCCAAACTACGGAAGGAGCCGTCTGTTTGAGAATAGTACTTACCGAGACCTTGGCCAAACTGTGGAAGGAGCCGTCTGTTTGAGAATAGTGCTTACCAAGACCTTGGCCAAACTGCGGAAGGAGCCGTCTGTTTGAGAATAGTACTTACCAAGACCTTGGCCAAACTACGGAAGGAGCCGTCTGTTTGAGAATAGTACTTACCAAGACCTTACCCAAACCGCGGAAGGAGCCGTCTGTTTGAGAATAGTACTTACAAAGACGTTGGCCAAATCGCGGAAGGAGCCGTCTGTTTGAGAATAGTACTTACCAAGACCTTGGCCAAACCGCGGAAGGAGCCGTCTGTTTGAGAATAGTACTTACCAAGACCTTGGCCAAACTACGGAAGGAGCCGTCTGTTTGAGAATAGTACTTACCAAGACCTTGGCCAAACTGCGGAAGGAGCCGTCTGTTTGAGAATAGTACTTACCAAGACCTTGGCCAAACCGCGGAAGGAGCCGTCTTTTTGAGAATAGTACTTACCAAGACCTTGGCCAAACCGCGGAAGGAGCCGTCTGTTTGAGAATAGTACTTACCATGACGTTGGCCAAACTTCGGAAGGAGCCGTCTGTTTGAGAATAGTACTTACCAAAACCTTGGCCAAACCACGGAAGGAGCCGTCTGTTTGAGAATAGTACTTACCAAGACCTTGGCCAAACCACGGAAGGAGCCGTCTGTTTGAGAATAGTACTTACCAAGACCTTGGCCAAACCACGGAAGGAGCCGTCTGTTTGAGAATAGTACTTACCAAGACCTTGGCCAAACCACGGAAGGAGCCGTCTGTTTGAGAATAGTACTTACCAAGACCTTGGCCAAACCACGGAAGGAGCCGTCTGTTTGAGAATAGTACTTACCAAGACCTTGGCCAAACCACGGAAGGAGCCGTCTGTTTGAGAATAGTACTTACCAAGACCTTGGCCAAACTACGGAAGGAGCCGTCTGTTTGAAAATTTTACTTACCAAGACCTTGGCCAAACTATGGAAGGAGCCGTCTGTTTCAGAAATGCTCTCTGTATTGTTCATGACGTAATTCACGCCGTAGAGCTGAACGTAAATCAAACATTTACATTTTTAAGATCTATACAACTTTGTTGTTTATAAATTTACAATATCTAAAATCTAAAGGTGGGTTCAGGTCTTGATACTAGTAATACTTACAGTTAAGTTTCTGGAGCAGGCGCAATGGCTGAATGGTAGAGCGCTTGGCTTCCGAACCGGGGAGTCCCGGGCTCGAATTCTGGTGAAGACTGGGATTTTTAATTCCAGGATCTTTAGAACGCCTCAGTCCACCCAGGTCTAATGGGTAGCTGACGTTCGTTGGGTTAAAATAAAGGTGGTTGGTCACTGTGCTGGACACCCACGTTAACCGTAGTACACCGTTGTCCACAGAAACAGACGACCTGTACATCATCGTAATGTCTGAAAAGGGAACTTTACTGACACGTTTCGTTAGAATTGTAATATCGCCTCAGTATTGAAACAAGAAGCCATATCACAAATAAAAGTTGCAACTAGTCCCTGGTACTGTACGTAAGATAGTTTGGTTATTTTGCTGCGATTGACGGATGGACGAGATATGAAGCAAGAGGAGTGGCCAGCGTGAAAAAGCGCCGAAAGAACAAAATCATCTTTGATCGGAAGGAGGAGTTATATAAATATGTTTTGTAACTACAGCGAATTCTGATCAAATTCAGAATAAGCTGGCTTGAAGGAGATCTTAATTATTACATATTTGGTCTTAGCCTTACATGTTTTTTGTTCATAGACTTACACAATGGAATAGCTAACGCCATCTCCAAGGTAACATAATAGCCCTAACTCGTATAGCGCACTTCTCGTAGGCTTAAGACGTGCACATTCTCGTTAAGATATTATAATTAACATCTTAATACCGGCTCATTGGATACCGGCCCATTGGATACCGGCTCATTGGATACCGTCCCATTGGATACCGGCCCATTGGTAGGCATGCCCATGTAAGTCCCTCCTCCCCTGGCCACATACCAAGCTTTCTATGGTAGATCGATACTATGTGGATTGTCGTGACTTTCTTTCTGATATATATCGCTATGGTGTCTAGTACTAGAATACTACTTTTAATTCATGACCTATATAATTGTTTCTCCGTCTTTCTTCTTATTGTTCATTTTTAGGCTACAATACAATTTTAAAATACCTCAAGATTGAAACACAACGTCCAGACGATTTATCTCATTGAAATTCATAATATTCTGAATTATTTTAGTTTAAAGCAAGACTTACAGCTTTGTGGACTAGACTCTAGCTAAATCTTATCTAGATGTAGGTGTTCTAGTAAACTAGTAGTCTGCAGTCTAGATCTAATCTAAATCTAGGTGTTCTAGTAGACTCTAGTAGTCCAGATCTAATCTAGATCTAGGTGTTCTAGTAGACTCTAGTAGTCCAGATCTAATCTAGATCTAGGTGTTCTAGTAGACTCTAGATCTAATCTAGATGTTCTAGTAGACTCTAGTAGTCTAGATGTAATCTAGATCTATATATCTAGGTGTTCTAGTAGACTCTAGATCTAGGTGTTCTAGATCGCTGTGAAACCAACGATTTTGACTTTGAATTCTGGAGACATTCAAATCAAAACGAATATTGGCTCCAAAAATTTACCATTGGTTTCCTTTTTTCGTCTACGCTGTGTTCTGACATTTTTGTTTTTGTTTGTACATCTGAATTTCAGATTGCTTTATCCAACTGCTAGTCTAATTTCTATAGTGTAGTCAATTTCCTGATAAATCAAGTCTGCACCAAGAAATTGTAGATTTAAATGTGTTTATTCAGCACTTCTCTGGTTTTGGGGAAAATCCGCAGTAAACGCTTAATATTGATGTCTAGAAATGAGACATTTGAAGTCTAAAGACAGTCGTTAACGTCAAAAAGAAAGTTTAAATAGAATCCCGGTGGACAACGGCTTTGTCTGCATGAAATGCTGGAAAATATGCAGGTCGCAACTTGGATTGCGTAGTCATGTGAAATTCTCCACTCGTCCAATCAAATGGAAATTCAGTTTGATAAAATAGACCACATCAGCGTAACTACTGTAACAATATAGATGCAAATACGAACATTCACACACGAAACACATACACAATCACAACCAGCGCTTTTATGAATTTGTCTTCTATGTACTTCTCGATGACCTTGCAACACTCCTAACCGGAAGTGGGATAAAAGAGTTTTTTTATATTAAATTTTTCTGTTTTAGTTCTAATAGAAAGAAGAGGACCACTTCGTTAAGATCTGATGTAACAGTGGTTAATGAGTGCAGGTTGTCTTTGAGAATCGTGTCTTTCATGAAAAAGATCTTCAAGAGATGCTTTTTTAATTAGTCTATTTCCTTTCAAGCCGCATCGCATGGTGAAGTATTACCACACCAGCAGGTGATGGCAAAGTTAATTGGGCATCCCTATTACGCAACTCAAGGACCTGATAACGGTGGTGATGATGTTAAATAAAAACTCTGTAAGCCAAGATTCTATTATTTCTTTTCAAGTATGTTGTTATTTCCTGGCTTTCAATTGAGCAACTCCCGACCAAGTCAATGTGTTAATGGTTCTCAAGACTGCAAATCATACATCTGTACATTGAGTTCATACATACATGATAAGTAGTTGAACAAAACACACACACCACTTTACGTCTGGGATGTGTTTATTAAATTGAGTTACATACCACACACACGAGTAAGCTTGTGTAGACATAATACTATTGAATCTGTATATGACTTCATGAAAACATAACAAGTGAAAAGTATCACACACAGATTGTGCTATACAAACCAAAACAAAAGTATTACATAATCAAATGCAAACTTATAAATAGATTATGAAATAGTGGGGGAAAAAAACTTATACACATATAAATGTAACAAGAAAAATATTGTTTAAAAATCCTTTTTTTAAAAAAAGCAAAGATTATCTAAGGAAAATAACTCCACATTTACAACTACATATCTCAATAAAGTTATTTCCATTATTCAATCTCAAACAAAATAATTAATTACCATTTATTAATTGACTAACTGGTTAATTTTTTTAGTTGATTCATGTTTTATTAGGTAAAATAAATAATTGTTTTTAAAATTTTATCTTAATCTGAGGAAGGTGCAGTGGCTGAGTGGTTAAGCACTTGGCTTCTGAATATGGCACCCTGAGTTCAAATCTTGGTGAAGACTGGGATTTTGAATTTTGGATTTTTAGTTGGGGAAAAGTAAAGGCGGTTAGTCGTTGTGCTGGCCATTTGACACCCTGCTCATTAACTAAAGAAACAGATGGCCTTATCATCATCTGCCCTATATATTACAAAGTTTGAAAGGGGAACTTTACAATGAGTGACAATGGGTGTGGTAAAAACATGTTCAATAAGGCAGGGGTGGCCAAATTTAAGTCCACAGGTCTATGCCAATGAATAATTGTTCAAAGTTTCAACTTGATCTCAGAATGGGTGTGGGTGCAATAACATGTACAAACTATTAGATTTAATAAAAAAAAGTCATGTGGTTATTTGTACCAAACTTGACCCTGAATCAGTCTATAAAGTGCAGGAAAGGACCAAAATATTTAATCCTGAAATCAGAATGAGAAGGTTTCGTAAGGTCATTCAGTGGGAGAAATAACATGTCCAAACTTTTTTACCAGACAGAGCGAGTTGATATAAGCTTTGTAAAAAAGGGGTTTATGTTTTCTGTGCAGTTCAACCGTTTGAACAGCAACGAAATGACACAAAAGTAAAGCCGCTGTAAAAATACAAACTATATTCTTCCATGTCAACATTCAAGCAGAGGTCATATCTGGTATTCATCCACCAGTGTGGGCTTCATACAACGGGAAATACAACAAAAAGTAATAGGTCATTCACTAGCACAATTTGCCTTTGTGATCCTAAAACAAAGTCAGACATGGTCCAACATTGTCAAATATTTTCTCAAATATCCAGTGCATGAAACTTTTGTGAGTTATGCACAAATCATTCTAAGAACAGAAAATCAACAGCTATGATTCAGAGCCCTATAGATCGCATGATCTGAGATAAGGTGCTTTTTTACGTTGACTGAGATTTAGAAGGCTTTCTATTTTACTTGAATGTTACACATGATTACTTACAAAAGCACCTTCAGCATCATAGAAGGTCTAGTAGGGGCTTATTTATATATGAATATATCAAACCAATAATTGATTTACCAATAATTAAATAGACCAAATTTCAAAAATACAATATTGACTGAAATAGTCACATTATTATAAAGAAACAAATTTTGCAAAGTAATATTGGTAACATGTAAAATAGCAAGGTAATTGTGAATCTGTTATTCAGATACACAAATAACAAAATGAAGATAATTATTTGATTGTGACAATCATTTACATAAAGTATATAATCATCAAAACATATTTCTACTCAATAATAAAGCTTTCCTAATCACAATGGTGAATGCAAGTTTGACTTGATGCAAGAAATAAATTAATAAAACAATCATCTCTTTTGATTTTACTGTAATATCACAGAAATGTAAAGGACAATAACAATTGTGATTACGATGAAATTGATACTGAAAATGCCAAAACTTCCATCTGTGGGGAATGGAACAAGAATCAAACATTGGACAACTGTGTCAATATCCAAAGTGCACACTAGAAAAATTGTGTCCTTTTAATTCAAAGTTTAATAAATTATCCTTCTGGTGTGATGATTTCAACAGGATTTCTTAAGTGTCATATACTGAGGGCATTGTATACATAACATTCCAACAATTAACCACTCTGTGGCATTTTACATCTTTTTCCCTTAGCAACTTCTTGGCAGGAAAAAAGCTGAATGTCTTCCACCTCCAATGCCTAAGGCGGATCTTTAAAATAAGGTGGCAAGATGAAATAACCAATGAGGAAGTGCTACAAAGAGCAGGGTGCCAGGACATCCGCTGTGTTATCAGCAGCAGACACCTTGACTGGCTTGGCCATGTTCATAGAATGCCAGTAGGTCGATTTCCACAAGACATTCTGTATGGCGATCTAATAGAACACAGGAGAGTCCACTTTTACAGTATAGGATGTATACAAACGCAACATGAAGCTCTTCAAAATTGACACTAAAAGCTGGGAAAAAGTGGCACTGGATAGATCCACATGGAGAGCGAGCGTAAAGTTGTGGAAAGAAGGGTGAAAATGCAACAGTGTCTGGTGATTACAGATGCCCAACCTGTGCATCAAGGAGTGGCGTCTTTAGTGACACAGGAATAACCACTACAAAACGAATAAGTTATGTGACTAAGTCTAGGTGACATTTGTTGGACAAAAAAAAATAATGTCTGACTACTAATCTCACTGAATGTATTGCACCAAAAAGTTTCTCAACTCCAAGTGTTCTAAGTTGTTTGATCCACTAGAAAACAAGAATTCTAAAGGAGAGAGTTAAATTCCATTGCAATGACACACTGTGAACTATAGACAGCTATTGAGAGCTGCAACTTAGATTCAATCAACCCATTAGGCATTAAGTCAAAATCACATTCTAAGCTTAGAATAACAATCGATAAGTGAAGAACAGAAGCAGCTACATATTTAAATTGATAGTTTTTTTCATGAGAAATCTTTTTTATTTTTTATTTGACAAACATAATAAAAAAAAAATCATATTGAAAGATTTAGGAATGAAAAAGATTGGATATGGAGGTTCTAGAAAATCAGAATGAAAATTAGTTATCTGATAACAGGTCATTATCATCTTGTAAATATTAAATAATTTCTTTTTGCACATTTCATAAACAATAAATGATATTTATAGAAAAATATAAATAATTCAAATTCACAAAAAAAAATTAGCTTTTGTTTTAACCTTGAAGGTGAGCCATTATCACAAAAATTCAAAATAAAATCTTCATTTATCAATGTTTTTACAAAGTACACTAAGAGACAAATAATTGTGGCTCATTCCTTTTTTACCTTGTAAACTCAAGACTTCATCAGATGTTTGTAATCACTATCTCTTGTCCCATAGGATGATATTATATTTATGTGTTAACAATACTGCATAGTGACAAGAATTCTAATATCAGAGCATTGTATTTGAGCATAGTAAAAAAAAATGTGGCAGTGTTGATTTTGACCCTGTTAAAGTACATAGAGCAATGAGGCTTTTCTATATCTATATTTCTTTTTCTATATCTATATTTCTAAACATTTCTCCAGTCACTGGGAGATGCTAAAATAAGTAAAATGTAAGGTGACAGTGACTTATGAAAATATTCACAATGGCTAAACTGTTTTACAATTTAAAAGAAAACAATTGTGTATGTTTAGATATTTATCATTAAGGTTTATGAATTTCTGACAAGGCAAATTAGTAAGTTTATATGACTCACTTTTGAAGTGATTTGATGTGGGGGGAAGTTATCTAATGTGTACAATTTTTTTTAGCAAAATTTCGACTCAATCCAGTAAATAATGCTTTCAGTATTAAAATGTAGCTCTGACATACATTGCATGTCACTCTATGTTTATACTACTCAAAGAAATTTAATGAAAATGTTGGTGAACATCAGTGAAAATCATCAACTGTGACATTTAGATTCCTGGTTGGCAATGATTCTGGTTGTAATATTTATGGCAGTCGCAGGATGATAGTGACATAATGCAGCTAAACTGTAACATTCAAGTTCCTGGATGGTGATGAAGGTCTGCTGTTGTAATGTTTATGTAGGTCATTGTAGGCTCTCTCCAGCTCTTGAAGCTCCTGAAAAAAAGTCAGATCATTGTCTAATCTTCATAAAGCATTTGTTGATGAACTACAAAATGATATATTGGTATTTAACAAGAAGTACATATTTGAGATCTATATTGTATTTCATTATGTTTAACCCTAGTTTTGGGGTAAGACAGAATGCCAAGTGGCAGGCTTAAACTACAAAAAAACAGAAATTGTAATGGAATAACAACTGCTAGAATACCAATAACATGGCTCTATTTGACAAGATAGGGATACACAGTGAACAAGCACAAACACATCTCACACAACATTGCTTAACTACTGTGAACACACACTCACACTGGACATAACCTGACACGCTGGACACAGGCAGAAAATAAACAACTCAGTTACACTACACAAATACAAATACCAGCTGATGCATCAGCTAAAAAGGTATGCACAACATGAAAGAATGACCACAAGACAGAAGTTAGCTTCTGAAAAAGACAACTGGAGAACTTTTACAAATCAGCACATATCTAGCCAATGGCCACAAGAGAATTGCCTTAGCAGCAACATAAATACATTTTTCAATGCCACAAAATTCAAGTGACAAGGAATAATGCGTGCCAACCCCCCCCCCCCCCCCCCCAAAAAAAAAAAACAACAACAACAGAAAAGCTGAAGGGGCATTAGATGACAAATCCTTATCTACCTTATTTTAAACACCAAGTGAAACAGAAAAAATTATTTTATTTATATATATACTAGAGTTAGCTGTAAAGCATCCATCAATTAGTATGTTTTGGTTTCAGGCCATAATTGTATGCTGTGACACAGCTTCTATAAGAGAATGTATGGAAACTAAGAAATAAAAGAATTAAAAACAAGAGTTAGTTGGAAGTCTTCAAACTAAAATAGTTCAACTGTTCTACAATAGCTTTACCTGATTCTGAGTTATCAATGTATTTTGTAGCCTTGCCATCTCATCCATCCTGTTGTTTAGAATTTTCTGGTTCACTTTAGCTTGCTCCTTCACTTTGATAGCTTCCTTCTCTCCTTGCTTGATTTTGTCAGTCAACCAGTGAACATTTTCACAGTCAGGAGAAGAGATTTTGGCTTGTTCTTTGGGGGAAATCTAGGCAGAATAGAAAACCAAACAAGTCATTGCTTTGCCTCTTATGTGATTAGTTTTTCTAAATTTATACATATAATTCTCTTCCTCGCCTGACCATGCAGGACACGCATCATGGAAAGATAACTCTTTTATTTCTGCAAGTTGGACTAGAGTTACCCCACGTAACTATCGCGGCGAAAAAATAATAAGAGAGGGGGGGAAGAAACAAGTAATCTTCGCTGTATTCACCCGTCACTAAATAGCAGGGCCAATTTAACCATCGCAAGGCCCTATGTGAAACGAATTGTGCTAGATATTTATATGAAAAACAAAATAAACATACTGTCTTATTTTTATTAAAAAGAAGAGAAAAAAAATCAGTCAATTTTCAGTTAGACTAATAGAACAATTGTAATACATTGAAATAAAAAAAAAACATCTTCCATTTAAATGCCATTTGTAAAACAGAGGTATGTCTCACCGCTCTAAATCCTTTAGTATTAGTTACAGTAGGTGATGACCCTAACTGCCCTGCTGCCCTCAGTCTCTGCTTTCTCAGTGCTGCATTGTCTGCTTGAAGCTGCTGTATGCGTGCCTGGAGGTACTGCTGGGACGACTTGAGATTCCCTGTGGACATGGGGTTGGACATTGGAACTGAGAGGGAGTCTGACATCTGGCTAATGCTGTTGGTGGGTGAGGGAGACCTAAGAAGTTTGTTGGTGTTCTTCACTTGAGACTGGGAAGTACAAAAAAAAATATATATATATAAATGTATTTATATGTATTCCAGCTGCTGAGTTGGTAGTGCAATAAAATGATTAGGTTAGGCATATGTCTTTGTGTCTTAGCAGACAATATTTTTTCCTTGTCATGTGAAAAAGTAAAGAAAAACGTTCCCCTTTCAGACCTTGTGGTCTACAGGGCAGATGATGTAAAGGGCATCTGTTTCTGTGGCCTAAGGTTAACAAGGGTATCATGTGGCCAGCACAACAACCAACGCCCTTTACTTTTCCCCAATTTATGTCAGGTATCCATTATAGCTGGGTGGACCTGGAGGCGCCCAAAGATCCCGAAATTACAGATGAAAACCTAGATTTAATTATTTTGACTGTTTACTTAATTAAAGTATTATGTAAAGAAGAATGTGTCCACCTATGCTAAACACACACCAAGAGTTTGAGAAATCCAGAAGCTCACTACAAAGACCAAAATGGAGGTCTACTAGGTACACTATTATAGGGCAGTGAGTCAAGTGACACATGTAGGACATAATTATCTTCTCGTTTGAAGTAATGTCTATAATTTATAAGATAAGAAAAGCGTCACAAACGAAAAAAGCTGGCTCCTCTACCACAAAAACGAATGCTACCTTAACCAGCATTCTTTGTGGACAGGAAACTTTCTTGAGAATAAGGCTGAAAAAAGTGTTCTACAAGACGAGCCATAGTGGTAGACAACCAAAGGAGGCAAATAAAAAAAAAAATTTTTTTTTATAAGTAAGTGTTAAGTTATACAATAGTCTAAAGTCACCATACATAATATAGTTAATACTTATAACTGTGAATTAGAAATAATAACTAAAATACAGTTCATACTAGTTTCATTGATAGTAAGATCAAATGTTTTGAAAATATATATATTTTTTTAATATATATATATATATATATATATATATATATATATATATATGGTGACCCGTCAAAATAGTGCTGACAAAATAGCACAAGACAAAATAGCGCGGACTTATATATGATGTGTATAAAACTACCGGATTATTAGTAATTTGTATGACTATTGGGAGGACAACTATATTGATCGCCAGAGAGGAAACCGCAGAGTGACTCCAAGATTTCTGATAGCAATATGGAATGTTAGAGATCGTGTGCAGAACAATCTATCACGACAAACAATTCAGTGGAGAGATAGTACCATGCATTCAGCTCACTATTGACGTTCATCAGCCTAATGTGTACAAGTTAATCTCTTACTTCTGAGGTACAATGCTAGAGAACGAAGTAAAGCTGCAAGCAAGACAAAGTAATTCCAACTTAACAGACGACTTGAAGCGTTATTGCAAATGTACGGAAACAAGCAAGTGATGGAATTTCTACGTGACATTTCCTACAATTTAACTTTGTGAAAGTTTGTGTGTTTGTTTGTAAATTTGACAAGTATCTGCGTGTTTTCACAATACACTTTTTAATGTAAATAAATGCTATATTTTGAAATTATTCATTTTACCTTATTATGATTTTTGCTTATTTATTTTTAAGATATCTAAAGTGTTTCCTGTAAAATAAATGACTGAAAAATTATGAAAACATTAAAAAAAGATTGGCTCTATTCATATTTTACAATACTTCTTTCAAAATGACTAAAATATATTTTTTTTTCTGCACTATTTTGTTCGCGCTATTTTGACGGGGTACCTATATATATATATATATAGTATAGCAAACACACCTCAGCCTTCCTGTCTATATCTGACCCACTAGAAATGAGCTTACCATAGAAAGCTTTTCAACCTCTGCCTCTAGTCTTTCAATCTCCCTTTTCTGCAGTTCATTAATTCTGTTCTGTTCCCGAGTTGTATGATGCTGCACAGCCTGGTACCTAAAAACAAACAAATTATAAAAAATCTTTTTTATATATAAAAAAAGCTTCTCTAAGGGAAAGAACTATGCATTCAAAGCTATAACTCTCAATAATGTTGAAGATATTTCCCTTATTAGATATCAAACAAAATAATTAATTACCAATAATTAAATGATTAACTAATTAATTTGTTAAATGACTCATGTTTTGTACAAGAAATAATTGTTAAAATAATTCAATTTGATCCAATAATGGATGAAGAAGAAATAACATGTTCACTTATCCAAGGGAGTGAAACCCTAAATATTTAGTAGTATCTGTGAATACTGAAGGATTAATTTCCCTTCCTGGTATCAAACAAAATAACCAATTACCAGTAATTGATTAATTTTTTAAATTGATTCATGTCTTATCAATGCCAATGAATAATTGTTCCATATTTCAACTTGATCTCAGAATGGGTGTTTGGTAAATAATTTCCAGTAATAAAAAATGTTTACTTTTCTCTTTCCTTGGCCATCATCAGCTGGAGCTGTGTATTGAACTTCTCCTCTGTTTCACTTTTCCACTGGGCCATGGACTGCTCCAGACTGTGCAGCTCATCCTCTTTGGCCTGCAAGGCTTCCAGCATTGCTGCATCGCCATAGCGCTGGAGGTACTCACTGTTAGTCCTGAGCTGGGTGTTGGTGCTAGCACACTCCTGAATGACTCGACTCATCTCGTGCACATGGTCCTGCATTGAACAGAAAACAATAAAGATAAAACATAAAAAAAAAAAAAGAAAAACATTATAACTCAACCAAAAATTAAATGGGAGCAAGGTGGGTGAGTGGTTAAGTGCTTGGCTTCTAAATCTGGGGTCCTAGGTTTGAATCTAAGTGAAAACTGGGATTTTTGTTCGTTAGCCTTACACTGCACAACCACATAACCCATGTTAGAGCTTAAGGGTGTATGTTCAATACTGCTTCAAACATTTAACAATACTTTTTTTGTTATTGCCATGTAATGTGACAGTGGAGTAAGTGCTCTTCATGGCAGTCAAGGGGGTAGATAATGTAGAGCTGACCTGGTCTTTAAGACCAACTCAGAGTGATCCACACAATATAACCCTCTCTGACTGACCCAAACAAAACAAAACCTTACAAACTTAGTCCAATTTCTTTGTAGAAAACTTTTTACCTTCAACAGTTTCTCCTTTGACATCTCCAGATCTAGTGTTTTTTGCCTCTCCATCTCCAGCTTGCAACTTTCAACAGCCTCCTCCTGTAGAGATAACTTTCGTTTAGTTGTGTACTGAATTTATGAACTCTGCTTAACTTACAGAACCATAGAATTGTATTAAAAATGTCATTATGATAGGGAATAAAAGAACAGTTCAAGGAATACCATTTTAATCTTATATTGTACAAATAATATGTTCGAAAAATGATAACTATGTCCAATACCCATCTTTATTATCCAGTTATTCATTACATATTAAATTTGTATCTAAATCATTATCTTGACTAGCAAATGAAGAAAACCAGTTCTAATTACTTTTTATAATTGTAATTGTCACATGTGACTAAATAAACAGCACACGATGGTAGCTGACCAGTGGTATGTGAACTGTCCATATTATTAGGTCACATTGTGTGTGTGTGTGTGGAAAAAAGGTGATCCTCCTAGATATCATTGATTTGAATAAACTCAATGTAACATCAAGGTAGAAGATAGGAGAATTTACTATCAGTGACTTCAACAATCAAGAAAAATCTTTGTAGGATACAATATAAAAATCTAGAGCTAGCAATCATGATAATTGTTGACTGTCAATGGTTGTTAGTTATTGCTGATTGTGCTTATTCTTTGCTGGATTATTATTGATCACCTGTACCTTCACTGAGTTTTATTTCAACTAAAAATTTCTCATGTCAGTCAAGTTATCATAGTACAAGTGTTTTATATTTTTGTGTTCATATCTCAGTGGATCATTTATTTTGTTGGACTGAGCTTGAAAGCATTAAACTCTTGTGACAAAACCATTTTGAATTGAGATAAACAACAACTTAGCTTCAAGTTAGCAGGGTCTTGAATTGAGCTGATTTTCAAATACCTGTACGTTGGAATGAGAGGCTGAGTGGAAAAAAACAATTGGCCAACCATCAAGTGAGCTTGAGCTCAAATCTTGACTTGAACTGAGTTGTGTTTGTTGAGTGCCTAAAGGCAGCATGGGATCATTCTCCCATATACCCCCTCCCCCACCACTTATTAACAAAAGAGACTGGAGGCTACAATGCATGAAAGTGGAGCAATCAAAATGTAATTGAGGGTCATAAAAAAAAAAAGACAACACTAATAGCAAATGTGGCCACTTAGGAAAAGGAAATTTTAAGATGACATGATTTAAAATAAATAACTTTAAATCATTAATTGCAATGAATGAAAAAAATAAGGCCTAAGGTCTATCATATCTCTAAACAATAAGTCACCTTTTCTTTTATCACTGCATCCATCATAGATCTAAGAGACTCCACCTCTGCATTCAGTTCCTCCACATGATTTGAGATATGATCATTACAACTACGGAGATTTGCCTTTGTGAAATTTTTTTTTTTTTTTACAATAAAAACAAGATAACCATGTCATATTTTAAGCAAACATTTTACCAAATAATCATTATAATGATTACAGCTACTAAATATTTGAAATGAGAAACAGTATAGTTCAAGATTTAGCAGTTTCACATAAGAATAAAAATGTTTAAAATAAGCATGCAAAAAAAAAAAAAAGAATTAATTCTTATTGCTACTGAAGTCTCATCATTTAGCTTACAGTTTTGGATTATATGATACAACTCTTAAAATTTAATGGCTTATCCAGTTACAATGTGGCCAGCAGAATCTTTCCAGTTTTAATTCTTACCAGTGGTTCCTGGAACTCATACACTTATAATTGTATCTTTAAACCTACTCTACAACTGATCTGGGGACTCATTTAGTACTAAAGTAATGACAAGCAAACACGAATCCTTGAAGGACCAACAAAGAGCTTAAAAAAGAACTAACAATCTCGCAACAACTGTACTGCTAGGATTCACTAAAACAATCTAAACCATAAAACATATGTTTTTTCCTCTTTCCTTTTTTAGTTTTATGGCTGTCTGACATATAGGAGTTATGATCAAGCAGGATATTAAATGTTTAAAGAAATGTTGTTGCAGAACGTCAGTCAGAATAGTTTTAAATATTTATGGAAAGAAACTGACACACAAAAAAAGTAGCCCCTGGTCTAAACTAAAAATAACCAAAACATGAAGCTAATTGTTAAATTTTATAAACTGCAATAAAATATCAACAACAGATACAAATTAAGATGAATTTTCTTAATACTATATCATATGCACTCTCCATTTCAGATAAACTTAGTATCAAAAATTTCTTTCCTTAAAAGTATAAAATGGACGTACCATGGCTGAGGTAATGATAGGGATACAGCGACTTGTTATGTTTTGTCGACTGTCTGATAGTTCAGGCTTGTAACTAAACAATGCAAGAAAAAAGAAACAAGGATTAAACACATTTTTCTACTGTCATTAAATGAATTTTCAGCTATAGTAGGTTACTGATCAACTAAATCTAGAATGAACTTATTTTTAATCAACTGAATTATTTCCAGCCGATTTAATATAAATAAGCATCATTTATCTTATAAATGCAATTAAATGGCATATGATTGTATATAGTGATGTGCTAGATTACTCAAAGAACTAAGCAATGAGCTAGCACCAGTGTTCAAAATACTCTTTCAGGCTTCACTTAACCAGGGCAGAGTACCAAAGGACTGGAAAGAAGCTAATGTCACCCCTCTATTTAAAAAAAGGAGAAAAATCTGACCCAGGAAACTACAGACCAGTATCACTTACCAGCATCACATGTAAAATCCTAGAACACATAATATGTAGTAACATCATAAACCACTTAGACAACCATAATGTCCTTACTCCATACCAACATGGTTTTAGGAAATATAGAGTATGTGAAACACAACTACTAGGACTAATTGATGAGTTTTCAAAAGGTTTAGATAAGAGTGAGCAAAGAGATACTATCTTACTAGATTTTTTCAAGGCTTTTGACAAAGTTCACCACCATAGTTTGCTTAAAAAATTAAAATATTTTGGCAATGATGGTCCATTGCATCAGTGGATTAAAGATTTTCTGATAGGGAGAGAACAAACTGTAATAATAAATGGCTCTATATCAACACCGATAACAGTAAACTTGTACACCTCAAGGAACAGTCTTGGGTCCACTACTATTTTTAATTTACATAAATAATTTACCAAAAAGCATTAGTTCAGGAACAAAAGTCAGATTATTTGCAGACGATTTCATAATTTATAGAACAATAAAAACAACACAAGATACAGAAATTGTACTAAGAGAATTAAATGAATTACAGAAATGGGAATCAAATTGGAGCATGTCTCTCCACCCAGAAAAATGTCAGTTATTAAGAGTAACAAAAAAACTAAAACAAATTAATTCCACTTATCTTATTCATGCTAAACCAGTAACACAGACTAAAAACGCAAAATACCTAGGTGTATAATAAATGAAAAACTGTCATGGAATCCCCATATTGATGAAACTATAAAAAAAATCAAACAAAGCATTAGGATTTATTAAAAGAAATTTCTATAAATCAATAAGAACATAAAACTTAAATGTTATTTAACCTTGGTTAGGCCAATAATAGAATATGCATCCTCTGTTTGGGACCCCTCAAACTCAAGAAAACATTAAGAAACTGGAACAGACACAAAATAGAGCAGTGAGATTCATAACAAACGAATATTCACATTTAACTAGAGTAACACCTTTAGTAAAATCACTAAATTTAGAAAGCCTTCAGGATAGAAGACTTAAAAGTAAAGTAGCAATTATACATAAAACACTGAACCATAATCTTCAAATACAAAATTTAATAAAATACTCAGAAAGACACAAAGATAAAGGCACATTCCTTGTTCCATATGCTAGGACAAATTTGTACAAATGCTCTTTCTTCCCTAACGCTATTAGAGCATGGAATGGGTTGCCTGAGCTAGCCAGGAAAACCAGTGATCTGGCAGAATTTAGGTCATTGGTTATTATACATGACTTAATGCATGACGCGTAGGACGTAATCATCTTCTTTTTTGAAGTAACGTCTGTATCATATAAGATGAAAAGATTATACCCTTAATAATGCTTAAACATTAGAACGGTTATATTTAGATTTTTAGGCACATAATTCTTTTGTTAACTAATAAGTGATTGTAAATGGCAATGGTTAACTTTACTTTAAACATGTATATGATTGTAATGTTTATTTGGTACTTACTTGGATTGGGATAAATTGTGAACAGTAATTCCAAGAAGACGGGACAATTTTTGGCATTCTTCATTGATTTCACCAATGATCAATCTTTCAGTTTGTTCTAGCACCTAGCCAAATAAGAATAGATCCAACTTCATGTTCCAAAAAATAAATAAATATATAAACTCATTACAATTAACATATATATATATATATATATAAATATATATACATAAAGTTTAATTATTTTTTAGTGTCTTTCTCCATAACTTAGTTGTTAACAAAAGTGATGGAATCATATTTGATTAAAATATCTGTACTATTATTAATCTATATTGATTGATAGCGGTACTTTTAGCTCAGGTAAGACTTCAAAATATCGTAGGTCTGCTCTTCGGATGGGTTGAAGAGAAGGGAGAGGTGGATAGTTTAATAGAAAGTTATGTATTAGGGTTAGTGTTAGGGTTACAAATTTAAATGAAGAAAAAAAAACTACACATTTCATTGTAAGGTCAGAAACTTTCCAGGGCCTCATATAAATATATTTGTAGGTAACAAAAAAAATTCTAATACATAAAATATGTACATTGTAGAGCACATTTTAGATAGTGTTAACTGAGCATTTTTTTGTAGACAAAACAAATTGTTTGAATTGACCTAAAAGTGATTGGTCTGTTTTCCTTGGGTCAAACTAGGCAGCACTGACCTGTACAATGTGTTTCTCCCTCTCAAGAGCTGCCTGCTTCTCCAGACAAAGTTGTGTTGCTTCATCTTCCTTCATCCTCAGCTGCTCTCTCAGCTGATCAAACTCGTGCTCATGTTCCTGAAGAAGATCATCAATGTTTTACTTCATCTATTTTTTTTTGTTATTGGAACATTCAAGATAATTGTTTAAGTATTAATAAATAAAATACTTGTTGTTGTTTTTAAATAACTGTAGCTCCAGTCAAGTTTTATATCTTTTTTTAAAGCCATTCTATCATATATATAAAAAAATGTTATGTAAAATGTTTTACATGTTTCAGATGTTCCTTCAAAGTTGAAGATAATTTACGTCCTAGTCTAAACCAGCAGCAGTATGGGAATGGGCAGGGTTTGAACCCGGGACCATCGATAAGTCTGAACGACAATCCAGCGCGCAAACCTCACGACCATATAGTTTTAAAGCTCTCAATAAAGATATGCTGTTCACATGTCAACATATTTATTCATTATTAAAATAAAATAAAAAACTTACCTGATTAATATTAAACTTGACTCGCTCAATCTCTGCATTGTTCTGTTGTTTCATTTGCTCCTTTGCTTTAGACACAGCCAGAAGCTTCTCTTTGCTGGATTCTCTTTGTAATCTCTTCTGTTCCTCCAGCTCCTGAAAGCCAACAATACAAAATGAATTTCAAATAGACAATACACTGAAGCTTCACTTTTAAGGAAATTATAAACAGTGCTAGTTAAATTATTATTATTAACAGAGTTTTGGTAATATAGTGCTTGTTAAATTGAAGCTTTTTAGACTGAATTCTGGTAATGGTTGGTAAAAGTAAAGGGACAATGTGCAGGCTACTTGACGCTCTGTTGACCTAAAACCAATAAATCCCTTGGGCCACGGAATTTTATGTCTTGAACGAAATCTGAACACAAACTTTTTTAAATCTAACAAAAATAGTTTGCTACCTGGGTCAAGACATCACTGAACTTAATGCGAATTCGAGTTAAAGCATCAAAGTTGAGCTCCATATCAACGCTACTGCATCAAGTAGAAATCTGAACTTAAAATAAATAGTATGTATGTGCTTAAGGAATAAAAGTATTTTTTAAATGTTTGTGTAAAAATCAATTGTTTTAAGACAATTCTTCCCATCATGCCTCACTGCAAAGCTCCTGGTGAAATGTAGTCCAAGGATCTCCACAGTTTTATAGAGTATTGATTCACAAATATGATTTTATAGCTGTTCTGTATTAGCAGGCAGAGTGGGGAAGAGAAGAGGCAGAATGACTGTAAGACAAACATGGGGTAATGGCAAGTTTATGGAGGCACAGACTTTGATGATTTATAGCACAGAACTTTCAAGATTTTCAAATGTACATATTGAACATTTCATGACAATGTTCTGTACAAATCTAAATATTTGATGTTCACCAATACAAATCTATGTATTATTCATCTTTCAAGATCTCTATCTGTACTAATCTAAGAATCATTGCTTGTCATCATTTTATTATATATAATTTTGTTAATTTAGCTAAATAAAGTAAATCTATTTGTACCAATTTTAGAGGGGGTTCTTTTTGTATGAAAACCATCTGATATTGCAATAAAAGTCAAGCTTTCTAAAGACATAAGGGTCAATAACTTAAGACATATATATAAATCATGGGATGTAAGCTGAGTGGCAGAAATCGCTCCCCCCAATGGTCCATAAAAAAAGATTGGACCATAGTGCTAATAATAAAAAAAAAACAACTTAAGGCTTGTCTGAGTAAATCCCTTTCCAGTGGCTAAAAGTTTTACAAAAAGTGTCATGTGATAAGTCCAATAACATAATCTATATATATATATAATTCTCTTCATGGCTCAAGTGTTTGGAGGAGAAGAAGTAAAGGAAAGATTACTCTTTATTTCTGCAGATAGAGTTACCCCCACGAAAAAAACAAGGGGGGGCAGAACAACTAGTATTCACCCGTCAACACAGATGGCTGCCTGGTCTTGCGGTTTACACGCCGGACTGTCATTCAAACCCTGCCCCCTTTGTCCTGCGGGAGGTTTGGACTAGGAAATAAACTATCTTCAACTCTGAAGGAACATCCGAAACATGTAAAACATTTTACAAACAAACATTTTACAAACACTAAATAGCAGCGCCGGACTTAACTATTGTGACCAAGAAGTCATGGAAAGAAAACAAGTAATCTACTATGTATGTTCACCCATCACTAAATAGCAGGGCCGGACTTAACCATTGTAGGGCCAAATGCGAAACGGATTTCGTAGGGCCACGTTTGGGTAAGTAAGTGGATAATAAGTGAAATTTAAGAGTTGTATTAGAAAATAAATTTGTCTATGCATTTTATTAATTCAATACTAAGTACAGAATTACTTTACGAGCCTTGCGTGTAGCAAAGTCATACAGTATATTATAATAATTATGTTTCCTACATAGATCACACTCAATAGCAAGAATTACCAAAAGTTTCAATTTTTCTTTGAGAATTGTTGACCAAGTAATTCTTCATTCATTCTTTCACCAGATTAATGCAAAATGCCGTTTTTATTTATCACGCATTGGATTGGTGTTTTCCATATTGAATGACACCCCAAAATGACAATGTTTGTCAATATATTTTTGTTATATTTTGCAATTTCGGGAGATTTCTAGGAGCTCCTGGTAAATTGACAGGAGGGCGCCAGAAATCTGTTTTATGTTATAAAATGGTTTAATTTAATAATTATACACCTTGAATTAGCGCAGGTTCTATAAAAGTGCGGGGCCCACTAGGGTCACATAGGTTGCAGTGGCCTAAGGCCGGCCCTGCAAAATAGCGGCGCATGATACGCTTCCGGTCAACTATTGCCTTTATAAACCTTAATATATGTTAACCATTATATCAAATGTCAGGCAAAAGTGAAATGATATTCACCAAGAATCCTACTCGAGACCCCTGGCTTGACAGCCAAACCCTCTAGCTCTCAGTCATTACACCCCTTGAAACTATTTATATTAATGAAATAGCAATATTTACAATTGTTCTGCCTAATCGTACAACAATCAACAGGCCAGAACTTTATATCTCTCAAATACTGGCTTAGAGAAACTTTATTGAATATTCTTGATCTAAGACTGCCAACACTGACCTTCTTTAAGTTTCCAACTTCTGCCTGCAGATCTTTGTTAACTTGCTTATCCCGCTCACATTGCATTGCCAGTTCATTGATTCTGCGACTATTATCTTCCCGCTCTTTCTTCAGCTGCCATTCAGTTTCCTGCTCCATCAAAGTTCTTTCTCTAAATAGAGCTTCATGGACCTAGTGGAGACATAAGATGACTTCTAGACAACTATAAAAAAAAAATAAAATCAGAAAGCCTATGGACAGAAAGGAATCACATCTCTGATATCTGACCCATACAATTTTTAATGTGATATGTTGATGAGTTATCTTCAATCCTGTTTACCACCATCTTGTTGTTTCACCCACTTTGGTGCCCAGCAATGATGCTTATTTCTTTTGGCTGCCAACCCCCCACCCTTTTGTTTTGGTATTGTACTATGCAGGAAATTACTTGCATTCAATAAGCCCGCCCAATGGTGTTGTGTACTATTTAATTTTAGTTAGATTGCCTGGGACGACAAAAAGTTGTTTTTTTTAAATTTCATCTAGAACAGGGGGGTTCTCAACCTGTGGGTCGTGACCCCCTTGGGGGTCGATTGACGATTAACCAGGGGTTGCCAAAGACCATCTTAAAAAAAGGATTGTTATTGTCTATTCTTCTATTGCTGTATGTGTGTGTGGGAGGGGGGGGGTTGTGGCAGAGTGGGGTGTTGTAAAAAGGGGTCGCCGAGCTTAAAAGGTTGAGAACCGCTGATCTAGAATAATGAATAGACGTTAATTGAGACAAAGAATATACAAAGCAAGAAATAAAAAACAACAGGATAAAATCATAGAATCACATAAAAAGACAAGAAAGTTTACACCATTTATCTTCAAAAACAATTAATCATAATAATTCCATAAACCATTACATTTGCCTAAAATTTTAAACCTTTTTTTTTAATACATACTTTTTTTCATTACTATTATTACAATCAAAATATATAGTTTAAAACAAACCTGCAAATCAATTTCAGTCTGTATTTGACTTTCCTGGCATCTAATTACCTCATGTAAATTTGATATCTGAGACTCTTTTTCCTGTTATAAATAAAATATAGTTTTAAAAATATTAGAGAAAGACAATCCAAGTTCTTAAAACCCAAAATTAAAATCAGAGGCATGTGTCTAAGAGGAGTGGCTCCACAAGATATAGTCTGAATTGTAGATTTTAAAACAAATGCTAAAATACAACTTATAGTATCCAATATGGTCTACCAAATTTTCATCAGTCAACAAAACTTTGTCAACTAAATATTTTAGGTAATTTTTTTAGCACTGGAATGAAGATGAATAAATAGGTTCATAAATGTCAAATTTAATTTTGAAATAAAAGGTGAAATAAAGCCTTCATACTTAAAGAAAAAAAGACCTCAGTAGCTATAAATCTGTAAAGAAAATTCTGTTTAAAGTTGTGAAAAAAAAGGTTGATATTGAAGTACTCTTTTTTTAAGAAAATAAAAGAATGTCATCCACTTAGGAGAAATAAAATATTAGACTTTCAAATCTAAAAAAAACAACATTATTATTCTCGAGTTACATAGCAGCCTATGTATGCACTGAGCATGAAGACTTGTTTTGATGGTCCTGGGTTCGAACCCTGCCAACTGCCATCCTTCACTCTCCTACTGGAGATATGGATTAGGATGTAATAATCCTCAAATCGGAAGGAAAGGCCAAAAAATGTAAACCCAAGTTCATTAGTCTTAAACTTGTATACAAGTTATTCCACTTACAGCTATTTGGTACAAATGGTCTTCCATAATTTGGTTGAGCCTATCCTCATAGTGTTTCTCCTGCTCTCTGTGCTCCAGCTCCAACTCATTCTTCATGTCTTCAACAGCTTTCTGCTTCTCCAGAAACATGGAGTCTTTCATTTTAGAGACTGCTGTAGACTGGAACCACAAAACAATCCGTATTTATATGGGGAAAAAGTTTTGGAGTCTCCAGCAGTGTATACAGAATACAAATAGTGAATTGAGATTTAACTTCAGTATAAAAATAAATGAAATAACTAAATAAAATAACAACTGTATATAACCTAAATAACATTTAGATCTAGGTCTCCCAACCCAAAAACTTTTTATTTTAGACTGCCTTTTTTCTCCAAAATTTAAAAGAAAATACAATATATAAAAAGGTTTGCTGGAAAAGGTACAACAGAATATAGCCAATACTGTTTTGAATAATTAATTAAAATAAAGATGCCTAATTGTGGCATTCATATGCTAATATATAAGATATAGTATTATTTTGTAACAGAAAGAAAGCTGGTAAATGCAGTAGCAAATACAATGAAAAAAATCCAGATTATCCAGATTAGCACAATAAGATGCTACTGATTCTTATATCTCTACAGTGGAGTCATCCTGGCCAATTAAATTTTGCTGCAGATTTGATCCTCATTGTATTGTTGGGATTCTTAATCAATAGACAAGACACAAATACAATTTTAGTTTGATTCTCACCATTTCTTTCTTGAGTTGACCTAATGCAGTTTTGTAATTATTGGCTGCCTTGGTCTTTTCTTGTCTCTCTTTGGCCAGGGTAGTCTGGAGATCTTCTACTTGTTCTCTAAACACACAATGATAGAACATAATGAGGCTGACTTATTCCAAAATGAAAACATAGAACTTGAACTTGCGTTGCATTAAAAAAAAAAATTTAAAGTGATTTAATTACAGCACTTTCTTTTTAAACTTCTATTATAAGATAGAAACAAAATTGTCACATGACATTTGAATTATTTATAGCATTTATTTCTTTTTGATCAAAAGAACAAAACCTTTGTCCATTTTTTTCTTATGCAACTGAATCTTTGTCTAGATTTTTGTGCTACTGCTTCAAGATGTTAATTCCACAAAAGTTTAATTTTTATAGTAACACTTAGATATGTATATGTAATAGTTGAATTATTGTTATGCTGTTCCTCATATATCTATAGATCTATGTGTTTTATGTTCTTATAGATCTATGTGTTTTATGTTCTTATAGATCTATGTGTTTTATGTTCTTATAGATCTATTTGTTTTATGTTCTTATAGATCTATTTGTTTTATGTTCTTATAGATCTTTTTGTTTATGTTCTTATAGATCTATTTTTTTATGTTCTTATAGATCTATTTGTTTTATGTTCTTATAGATCTATTTGTTTTATGTTCTTATAGATCTATTTGTTTTATGTTCTTATAGATCTATGTGTTTTATGTTCTTATAGATCTATTTGTTTTATGTTCTTATAGATCTATTTGTTTTATGTTCTTATAGATCTATTTGTTTTATGTTCTTATAGATCTATGTGTTTTATGTTCTTATAGATCTATTTGTTTTATGTTCTTATAGATCTATTTGTTTTATGTTCTTATAGATCTATGTGTTTTATGTACTTATAGATCTATTTGTTTTATGTTCTTATAGATCTATTTGTTTTATGTTCTTATAGATCTATGTGTTTTATGTTCTTTCTCAAGTCAATAACAAAATTCTTTTTTTTTTATGTGTTGTTCTAACAAATATTAAAACTCATTTGTGGAACATCAACTTTCTGCAACTAGGCAGACGAGAGATTTTAGATCTTGTGGCTTTATTGTGGTGCTTTCATAAAAAATGTCCATTAGGCTAGTTGGGACATAACAGACATGTAAAGAAATTCCCAAGGTTTGTGCTGACTTGTGCAGCTGAAGATCCAGGAAAAAAAAGGAAAGAGGACATCACCTAAAAAGAAATAATGCTATGCAAAGCCAGACCACCAAGAAACTTTTGAACAGAAGTGAGAACAGAGTTACTGCTTCATTGTTGAATTCTGAAAAAAACTCTTTCTAAATGGTTATATGGGCTGATGTTAGCTTAAACTCTTAGTGTACTTTATCTCAGTTAACTAGACAGACTATTTTACAAACAGCATGAGAGATACTGAATCATAGAAGTTTCCAATGTCAATATTGTGCACAATAGAGACCCAGTACTTAGATGTTGAAGTGGTAGTGATTACTTTAATAAACAGAGGACTTTTGGTAAAAAAAAACATAAACAAAGATGAAATATTACTAGTTGATGATTGTTAAGTTTTTAACAATCAAATAGCTTTTTATAAAAAAAAATTCTAATGGATGTTTACTTTGATCTGTAGCCTTATTGTTTAATTAATTTTCACTTTCCAAAAAAAGAAGCCTAATGTTTTTAATATCCAGTAATTCATTTCTTTTAGCTTGTCTGTCCTGAAAAGTTTCCTGAGTTAATTATTTAATAATGATGTTATGCATTCAAAATAGACAACAAGGAAAAAGAAAATGATGCTGTCAGACACCCAAGGTAAAGGGATGAAAGATCTAACTAGCTATAGCTCTGAGCTTCTAGCAGAAGTCCTTATAAGCAGAATGTGTCTAACCTCAGAAGTTGCAAAAAAAAAGCTTACTTTAAGCTCTTCAGCTGTATATCTTTAGAAGCATTGTCAGTTGTGAGTTGACCGACTTTCAGCCTTAACTCTGTGACCTCATTCCCCAGGTCACTTAGCTCTTTCCCCATCCTCTGTTGTATGTGGTTCACCTCCTCCTTGAGTGACATCTTCATCTGTTCATACTCTTGGGCCTTACCCTGGAGACATAAATTAAAATCTGTACCAACCTGCTAGACTGAAACACTGCCTAATACAGAGTGATTCACTATGAGCAATGGATGGTTGATTAAATTTCAGGGTATGCTAGATGATTAACCATGCAAATTACCATATTGAAAAAGAGTCAATAAATCTTATCTGTGATGGCAAAGGCCTTACATGACACTTTGGCTTCTAAGACAAATTACCTTTTGTTAAAGATGTGATAATGTATGTGATAAATACAGCTATTAAAAATGATGAATTTTTAGCCTTTTAAATATAGACAGAAAAAAAAACAACTATCAAGGTATGAATGTGATATGGATTTCCATGTGCAATCTAGATCTAGATTTATGCTTCTGTACTGAACACATCTTAGTGTTATTTTAAAAAAGGGGAAATGCTCAAGCAGAAAACTAATCACGATCTGTTTTTGTGGACTTAAACAAAAAATTTACTGCAAAAACTCCTCTAATTCTAAAATACAGTATCTCTTCCCCCTCCCTTCTTTTTAACTGATTTGATGTAATTCTAAGAAAGGATGTTTTACTTTTCTGTGAATGTCTTTATAATTTATGGAATTGATATGTCTATCACCAACTTTTCCAAGCAAAAGATGAACATTAAAATGCAACTAGCATTGCTTCATTTGTACCATAATAGAATGCCATTTTTACCTTAATTAACTCATTCTTTTCTTTCTCCATTTGCCTATAAGCTTGTTGTAGTTTAGCCAGTTGGTCTTGATCCTCAGCCCAGCCAACTTGAATTTCTTCCACTTTTGATGTTAGAGATTCCATCTCCTAGGATATACCCGGTTTATTTTGTTAACATTATTTTACTTCATGAATATGTATTATGAATGGAATATATAAGATAACAATATTTTATTGATCCCCATTAATAAAAATGTACTATTTTATATATATATATATATATATATATATATATATATATATATATATATATATATATATATAGGCCTATTTATTTTTCAAAGTCCCCCTTCACCGTCAGGAACGCTACTGAAAAAATCTATCTTTTTTATAGTTCATCTAATAATTTTGAAAACTTTTATTTTCCCTGTAGATATTGTATCAACAGCACCTGCCTGATATATATATATATATATATATATATATATATATATATATATATATATATATATATATATATATATATAATTTTCATGTGCTTATTTTCCCAAACCAATACTAAAAAAAATAAATAAACAGAAAATACAATATTATACAATTCCTACATGTGGACCACAATCACATTGAAAGTAGCGTGCCCCAATGTCCTAGTTACCCTAATGAGAAAGCCTTTGAATAAATATCAGTTCGAAAAGACACTATATTTCTTTTAAACACTGACATTGTTTTTATATTATAAGCAAAGTTCTAACAGCAGGCTACCTCTTGGACTTCCACAGTCTGGAGACGATTGTGTTTCTGTTCCCTAAACAACTCTTCTTTGGTAGCCTCCAACTGTCGGATAAGCTCATCTCTTTCTGCCTGCAAACTCTCTGCATTCCTTAACTTGTTCTTGAGATTTCGGTTTTCCTCTTTCAGATTTTTTACTTCCAGACACTGGAGAGTTTTATATGATTTAAATTTTGTATTAAAAAAAAAATGTTTAGTACATGCATGTCAAACTCGTTAAGGTGTATGGGCCGCATAAAAACTTACTATAACCTGAGGGGCAGCAGCCAAAAATCAGTTGCAAAACAGCAAACTAGTTTTATGTAAATTTAGAAACAATACAATAGAATTAAATAATTAATAGCATACCTGTCCCTTAGTTAGCTAAATTTGTAGTACAATTTGGCAATTAAAAATTACTATGATTGCAAATATTTTTTTGTCCTGATGCTTGACATCTTTCTGGGATACAAGTTTATTAATATCGGGTGGAAGTTTGTTTGCCACTGACACTATCATCACTGATGACAAATTTTGATCATATATTCTCAAACGGTGAAGTGATTTGAAGCTTTCCTTATAGAAAAGAACTGCTCACAGAGATCAGTGCTTGCAAAAATAGCTAGAATTCTGGCTGCAAATTTCTGCAATTCAACGTACCGTTTAGGTAAATAACTAAATTTTGGTGCAGCCACTTCTGTATACTCCGCTTTCAACAAATAATCCAACTGTTATTCTATCAGCTCTAGTTGCACATTACCAGCAGCATTTTCAGAAGCAAATGAATATGGAGATAAAAACAACGAAAATTCTTGCTCGTATGAATTGAAGTCATGAAAATGGCCAGTGGACGGATCTACTAACGATTCCATGTGTAAGACATATTTACCAAATGTTTTTAATTCCAGACACGTTGAGAAGTGAACAAGATTTTCTCTTCAATATTTGGTTTATCTACAGTCGTCATTTGGTTTGAAAGCACTTCACATGATCACACGCAATTGTGACAATTTAGTCCATACTTTAAAGTTTCAAATTCAAGTCTTGCAGGTGAACAGTGAGATCAATTGCAAATGCCAAATCCTGAACCCATTCGTCAGTATGGAAATGTTCAACCGGTTCACCTTTCATGTTCAGAAACAATACAATTTCTTCACGCAGTACAACAAATCTCTTCAATTCTTTATGACAAGAGAGCCAGCAAATTTCGTGTCCAATGTCATTTCAGAAACATTTTAATGATTTAAGCCAAGGGCACAAATAAAATTGATATTGACTGAAACCAGTCTTATGACATGTTGAAATTTTAATTGCTTTGTGCGTTATGTTTCTTGGTGAATGATGCACTGAAAATGAGCAAATTTAAAATTAGCATTAGTCTCTCTTATTATTGCAAGTAGCTTTGCATCAAAACCATTTCATAATGGTTAGTGCGACATCCGTTGTAAGATTATCTAGCTTTACCAAAGGTAAATTGTACTGCAATATCACCTGTTATTTCTCAAAAACATCCAAGCTTATTGTGGCATTATGCATATAACAAGTAGCTCCTCATGTATCTCAAAATTCCTGTTACAGGCCCTTTTGAATATAGCAAACTGTACTACACCCGTTACATCAGTTGACTAATTGAGAGCCAATTAAAATAATTCAAAATCTATTTTGTTCTTTAATTGTTCATGCGAGCTGATTGACATGTCATTTATTCTATCTGCCACAGTGTTCCTAGTTAACTCTATTACTTTGAATACTTTCACATTTTCTGGACAAATTACTTCGGCAGCTTTAACGACACACTCCTTCATAAAATCCTTTTTACTAAATGATTTGCTATGCCTTGCAATTCAGTTTGAAAAATGTAGCTGGCCTTCACTGCAGACTCAATCTCATTGTTCAGTTTAACAAATACTATTTTCAATTCAAGTAACTTGTCATTTTTTATTTTCCAGCGTAATAGTTTAACATTATTTTGATAATTTTTTAGGTGGCCCGAACGCCGTGTTTGACATGCCTGGTTTAGTACAATCAAGGACTAAAGTCTATATTCATAAAATAACAATGACATTCAATTTGATTATGCATAAAAAAATATGGCTTTAGTCCAGGGAAATCAATTGTTTTATAATATAATTTTAGATTAAATGCCTGATTAATGATAAATGTCTTATAACAATTTTAGAAAAATTAAAATTTTTGTTATTGTATAAGTCTTTGTTACAGATAATAGAGCTTACTGTTGAGTTATGAAATAGATTGTGCCAAAGTCATTCAGCTCTTCCCTAAGTAATGATTGAATTATTCTGTTCACAAAGAAGCAAGAATAAACACCAAAATAGCTACAGCTTTTTTCTTGATGTTTAATTAGAGCGCGAAGCCTTTGCTCTACATTTCAATATATTGCTTTGGATAGATCCTCCATAGAGAAATTAGAGTCTTTCACTTACCTCAGAGGCATCATATATGAAGGGGATCAAACAGATGCAAGAATAGCCTTCCAGAAAATTCAGAGCTGAAATTTACTTGACAAACAAATATTGTCTTTTAAACTCTAAAGTTGAAGCCATTTGGCTCTATTAAGCAGAGGCTTGACCTATAGGGTCAACTCAAATTGCCATTAAGAAAATGTGAAAACTTTTAACAGCTGCCTTCATAGAAACCTTCACAACCACTAGTGACATCCAGCGAAGAACAAGTCTAAGAACAGAGAATAAGAAATCAGAAAGAGATGAAGATGAATCAGACTTATCTTGAGCAGGTGGCCCAACCAGCATTACATTGCAAGGCAAAAGAAAGAGAGGCTATCCAAGAACAACCAAATCTTGAAAAAAAAATAGATTACCTCCTCTTTAGTAACTGCCAAACTTTTCATTGTTTTCAAATCTTCCAACTTGTTCTGCAGCTCAGTGTCGAGGGCAGTGAGTTGTCCCTGCTTCCTCTTCATCTCTTCATTCAGCCTCTCTAGATCTTGGGACACAATGCCTCGTTTGAACTCCAGCATCATCAATCCTGACCTGAATAACAGAATCTTGAAATATATATTTATTACGAAATGGAAGTGGCATAATTATTTAGTAATACAGAAAAGAAAAGTTAAAAAAAATGCTTTCCCATCAATTTTAAAAGAACCATACTATTCATTTGAAGTCAAAAGTTGAGACATAGCAGTTATCTACCCAGTGCATGTATCTTTTGAGGTACATCTTTGTAAAATGGTTTTGAATACATTCATGACTAAACAGTGTTTGTTTTGTAGCGGGACAAACAAAAGCAGAAAACATTTTGCTGGATATAGATTTTGAAATATTGAATATCAGTTTAAATATATGTATATACATATATTGAGTGCCAGATAAAAGTATTTGGAGACCAAGGGCAGAATTTTTGAGGAGGTGCCTACTTTTCTAAAGCTTTAATTAAAAATCCATATTTTTTTAAATACAGATTTCCAAAAGCTTGCTGTGTTACAAAAGTAAAAGAGTACTTATAAATGACAGTGTTTCCAACTGCAAGAGTGATAATATTACTAGTAAAAATGAGAAAAAAATGTTTAAAAAAAAACCACTTTCTTTTCTCTGATGTGCGGGCCCCTTTCTTGTTGAGTTCCCTGGCCTCCTTTTAATACGGCCCTGCTATATTGTCAGAATAAGCATAACAACTACAGTTGCTGTTGCCAACTTAAAAAATACATGTACATAAATACTCATATTTTTTTTTTAATTATGAGGTCTAAATTTCCTTCTATCACCATGGCTCATGGTTGAAAATCATCTTGCATAGCATTTCAGCATGATGCAACTTCTTAATAAAAAGAGCTTTTTAACATTTGTAACAAGGCTACTTACTTAGCATCCTCTGATAACTCTCTTGTATCCAACAGAGTATGTTCTATTTGTGTGAGGTCTTGACGTGTTTTAGACAGCGTATGCCTCATACTTTTGAAATCTTCCATTTCAGACTGATGCAACTGATCAAATAGAGAACAAGGCTAACATAAAAGGTATGTTTTTTTCCCTTAGCAAAATTACTTGAAATGGCCTAGCTTCTCTGCCATCCTTACTGATTAAAGGATAGGTGAAAGTGAGATCATTGGTGAAACAGAAATAAAAGAATCTTTAGCAATAAAAAAATAAATAAATCTGTGTATTCACTATGACTTTAGTACAAGCTAAATTCTTAATAACTATTCAGCCCCCTACCCATTTTTACATGCTTAGGATGTAATCATCTTCTTTTTGAAGTCATGTCTGTATTTTATAAGCTAAGTAAATAAGAAACTTCTGTAGCTTATACCAGTCTCTTATTATTATTTGATACTAGTAAAGATGTATTAGAATTTACCATAACTCATCATAACTAGATTGATAGAGCTAAATTTTATATATCGTGTTTATTAATGTTATATTTATAAGTGTTAAAAAAAAAAATTAAATCAACCATAAGTTATAAAATGTACATAAAAATAATTTAAAAAAAAACATGATAAAAGTAAATTCTTTTAAAATGCATCTATAAAATTTCAAGAGATCAACAATTTCTTTAGATAAGTAGGCCTACTTATATTACATGATGGCAAAATAATTATTTTTTATAAAGGGTGATTAAAAGAGAATTTGCCAAAACAAAAACGCTATATTTCAAAAATAAATAAAAAAATTGATACCTAACTGGTCACTAGTGTTGTATAACATATATAAGTAGAAAAGTTTTTCTTTCATGCTTAACAAGTGTTCAACATGACCACCACCATTGGTAGGCACAACATTAAGGTGATATGAAAATTCCTCCCAAATGCATTTCAGAATGTTTCTTTCCACTTGGTGGATTCGATCATTCATGTCATTGATATTTAGTGTCTAACCCACCATCAGATGCTTGCATACCAAATTCTGTTCTAAAAGCATGCTGCACTGTGACATTGGCATTTGCTCTCAAGTACACAAAAGCCCTTCTGCCGAGAAGTCGCCATTTTAAGAGTAAATAAGCAATATTTTCCTACAAAAACAATTAGAAATTGACACCCAGTTCAACAACTCCTGAATCAAATAAACATTTATTCAGTCCATTACAATGCTTTTGAAATGAATACATGCGTGAAGATTTAGGCGCATTATTTTAATCACCCTATATTGTTGGCCTGATGGTTTTGATTTAGTTCGTAGCTAAGATAATCAAGTTGATATATACTTTTTATGTGGGTCTCTTTAGGGTGTGTTGCTTGTTGCTACGATGATTAATAAACAGATAGACTATCAATTTAGCATTAAAAAATACAGATGGACCACTCATTTTTAAAGAATTTCGATCCATTAATAGAGTAAGTTTATGCCTACCAGTTTAATAGTATTGTCCATGGTACTAGACTTGGCAGCTGTAGACTCAGTGATGTCAACATTTTCAGTCTGCTAAATTTGTAAATCAGAAACAAAGAACAAGTAAAAAATGAAAGGTGTCATTAAAACAAGTTAAGCGATAGATCTATATGAAGCAATAATAGCAGTAATCCTTATTATCACCTTAGAGACAACCTTGGGTTTTATAATATTCTTTTAAACTATAAAAGTGATTTCAAGTAAAAGAAATAAGTTTTCTCAAATATATTATCAATAAATGATAGTGGAACAAAAGGTTGGAAAGACTTTTTTGTAGTCATCTGCAAAATAATTTGAAAAATAGTAACTGAAAAAGTTTTCACTGTAAAATTAAGGCTTTGGTAGTCTATTAAAAATAGCAATTGTATAATTCAATAAGAAATAGCTTAAAATTGCATGTCATGGGGATATGTGATTTAATAATTTACACTTAAATGTGTGAGGACATGTTTTAACTGTCGGCCAGCACTGCAGAATATATATTTTTTTTACCTTTATCAAACAAGGGTTGATAATTAAATTGGAGTTTGCTGTCAATGTGGCCTTCTGAGATGTGATGAAATTTCTATTTATGGAAGAGGGTGACACAGACCTAGCCCTCCTTTCAGTATCCCTGTCAGTACCAGTTGGTGGGATGCTTGCTTGCTGGAAAACATCTGTCCTTAAGTAACCAGGTTTTCTCTTCTCTCTAAAAAAAAATATTAAAGAGATCTGAGTTGGTGTTGAATATTGGGGCCCATATGGGCCATAAATCATAAATCACAGACCGGTGATTCTAAAAGTGGTCTATATAGACCTTCCAGGGGTCTTTATAAGTTATAAATGAATTGGGGATCTATGAGAACATAGAGATGTAACTGAGGGTTCAGGATAATGAATTTAAACAGGTTGTGACTTTAATTTTGATTTCCCATCAACGAAATTACATTTTATAAGTGTGTGTATAGATCTATCTATGATTATGTGACCAAGTCACCTTGCATTGAAGTGAACTTTTTAAATGAAACATTATTACTGGCATATGTTCATTTTATTATTTATCGATAGAACCATGAAGAGCTGCTCAAATCAGTAAAAACACATTAATAAAGTTTATGAATTTACAAAAAGCAGAGGGTCTACGGAAAACAGAAGAACATAAAGGGTCTATGAAACAAAAAGTTTGGAAACCACTGGCACTGAACTAGATTCTAAGATCCAAATGAAATATGGTTATAGATCTAGATCTAAATCAGTGGTTCTCAATCTTTTTAGTTCAGCGACCCTAATATAATTTCCCAGTAAACGACAACCCCGAACCGTAATTTTTTTTTTAGTTTACAGATAAATAAATGTTAAAAATTGTATGTTATCGTTCAGACTAGCATTTATTTATTCACAATATACAAGTTGCATAATTAAGTGACAATTTAACAAAGTATGGATAATAGTTTAAACAGTCTTTTATACAGTAAAGAGAGTCCGCCATAAGTCGATGGTGGGATTGACCTGCGCGTCGCCGGGGCCAGTGCATCCTGTGGCGGACTCTCTGGGAATGTCTGGGGCAGACGTGGTGTCGCCACGGATGCAGAGCTGGGGGTCTGTAGAGCCGTCGTCCTCCCTGCATTGCTCTGTGCCTCGGAGACATGGACAGTGTGCGGGGAGCGTGCCGGGAGACCGGGCCGCTTCCACATGACATGTCTGAGAGAGGTGCTGAGTGTCGGGTGGCAGGACGGGGTGCCGGATGCTGAAGTCCTTCGGGGAGCGTGTCTGCGGGGTGTCCACGCGGTCCTGGGTGCGATGGGCAGGACACGTCTGCAGAATGGAAGACCACCGCATATCCAAACAACTCTTGTGTGGCCAAAAAAGCGAAGGAAGGACGCTCGCAAGGTGGTCAATGAAAGCGCTTCAGGGACACCCTCAAAGCTTCTCTGAAGGCGTTCAGAAAACTGGCGCACACAGGTTGCTAGCATGCTGAGGAAAAGAGAACAACGCTGGCAGAGGAGGATGGCCGGAGAGGGGGGCGGGGCAGACGACACTAGCTCCGGCTGGAGTGGCCTGCCCGGTGTGCGGCCGGACATTCCGGGCTCACATGGGTCTCGCCAGCCACGTGGGGAGGCATAAAACCCAAGTGCAGACCCCTCAGCCACCTGGATGACAAAGTGGTCATCAACTAACCACGATGGAGGAACTATATATGTACAGTAAAATACATTTTTACAGAAAAAATGCTTCGACAGTGTTTACAAACACATCAATGGTAGTGCAAAGGTTGAGCTTATTTCTGTTCCACCAGATCAAGACTTTGGTAGCAAATCTTCTGCATCAAGTCTGGTTCTGATATTGGACTTAATAACTAACAAGCTGGAAAACATTGTCTTGCAAAGATTTGTTCTTGTAAATGGAAGAAAAGGGCTGAATGCTATCTCAAACAGAGCAGGATAAGAAATAGTTTGAATACCAAGTACGGTCCAAATATGCTTGTTACACTTACAGCATGTTAGAATGGTTTAAATTAATAAAATTAATTTTGACTCCAGGTTAAAGTTGACAGGTGTAGGTGTAGAATCGTTAATTATTTTTCACGTATCTGGAGAACCGCATAGGTCAGGGCTTAAGGCTTTTTAAAAATGATAATGACACATCACCTGCATGATACACCTATTTTTCGGTTTATAAATGGATGTGGAAAAATTCATTTCGTAGCCGTGTACCAGGAATTTAATTTTTCAAAAAATTGGAAGGTGCTCACCCAGTTTTTACCTTTTTAAAGATAGTCACAATTGCGGAACACTATAGATGTCATTTATTTAACCTGCGCATTTAACTTTATATTTAAATAGTCAAAAAAAAATTCTTCTGATCCAGAGGTTAAGTTCGCTTAGTGCGTTATCGCTAGGCGGTGGTGTCGAATCCAGAGTCACAGGTTCGAGCCTCGGTCGGCGCACTCCCTTATTTTCGTAGCATTTTAATGCACTACTTTCTCTCTTAAAAACGAGGTCCCTGGTGCTGCTATTCATGTATGTTTAATATATGTATGTATCACATTTGTTTCAGCACCTAGCTCCAACTCTATATTTATTTTCTTTTTCAATAAAGCGAGTTCCCCCCCCCCCTTAACAATTTAATTGCAAGCAGATATAGATCTCGTAGATATACATAGTATAGTCTCTTAATCACTTGTTTAAAACGATATAATCTTTCATTGTAGCAAGGGCCGTTGAATTATGTGACTCTCAAGGCTGCCATTCGACTGTCTCTGTATATGCCTAAACATGGCCAGATTTAGGGGAGGGCAGGCGCAGGATCTACAGCTCAGGGACCTCAACAAGACAGGCGGGTCACCACAATAGAGATTTGTTTTGTTGTTTTACATGTTTCGGATGTTCCTTCAGAGTTGAAGATAAAATTACTAAATTTAGAAAGCCTTCAGGACAGAAGACTCAAAAGTAAAGTAGCAATTATACATAAAACACTGAACCATAATCTTCAAATACAAAAACAAAATCTAATAAAATACTCTGAAAGACACAAAAATAAGGGCACATTCCTCGTCCCATATGCTAGGACAAATTTGTACAAATACTCCTTCTTCCCTAGTGCTATTAGAGCATGGAATGGGTTGCCTGAGCTAGCCAGAAAAACCAGTGACTTGGCAGAATTTAAGTCATTGGTTAATATGCATGACTAAATGCATGACGCGTAGGACATAATCATCTTCTTTTTTGAAGTAACGTCTGTATTATATAAGATAAGATAAGATATAATAAAATGACAGAGAAATTTCGTAGATTACGGTTTGTGCGCTGGATTTATCGATGGTCCCGGGTTCAAACCCTGCCCACTCCCATCCCCCAACGTCCTGCGGGAAGTTTGGACTAGGAAGATAAACTCTCTTCAACTCTGAAGGAACATCCGAAACATGTAAAACAACAAAACAAAACATGAATTCAAAATATTCTATTGAATGCAAACTGTCCACATATTTTGCATATAATCTTTCATTGTAGCAAGGGCCGTTGAATTATGTGACTCTCAAGGCTGCCAATCGACTGTCTCTGTATATGCCTAAACATGGCCAGATTTAGGGGAGGGCAGGCGCAGGATCTGCAGCTCAGAGACCTCAACAAGACAGGCGGGTCACCACAATAGAGATTTTTGAAAAAATTATCAAAATTTTGACGGGTCAGAAGCTTTTAACTTTAGGCCTATATATTGTTTAAAACAGCGGTTCTCAACCTTTTATGATCGCCGACCCCTTTTTACCCCCCTCCCCACACACAAACATACAGCAATAGAAGAGTAGACAATAACAATCCACATTTTCGATGGTCTTTGGCGACCCCTGGCAAATTGTCAATCGACCTCCAAGGGGGTTTAAAATATAAATTACTTTTTGTGTGTCCTTTTTTACCGACGATCCCATGTGTATTACGGTTGAAAACAGTGTTGACTATAGCGTGCTCTTAATAATCCTACAACTTTTAAATGCAGCTCTAGATTTACGTAGTGCGTAAACCCAGGCTTGGCCCCCCCCCCCCCCCAACTCAAAAATATCCTTTTTTAATACTAAAATAGGCATATTAAATAATTTTGTTTGTCAAAGAAGGGAAAGGATATTAAATTAAAACAATCATTTCAAGCAATAAACTAAAAAAAAATGTTTTAGTATTTTTATTATATGTAGTGACGAATAATAAAAAAAAATAATTTTGACCAGAGGAATGTATAAGACAAGGTATAACAAAATGAAAGCTTTGCAAGTTACATTTCATGGTATACATCCAAACAAGGACTGCATGAATCGTTAACTGTTAATTATAGCACGCAAGATTGAAGTCGTGATACATTTGAATTACTGTATATATATATCCAACATTCACAATCTCTCTATATATATACTTATAATCATTGTTTACGGATTGGTCCACCGTATTGGAATAAATAAATATTTTGAATTATGATTTGTCTTTTTATTGGAGATTTACACTATTCACTTAACAGTATTAAGGACGCTAAACTGGACTTCAATGCTGCCAATTAAACGGAAGAGCTTAGAAAATTAAATTCTGCCATTCTAAAAAGTGCAAAAAATAAATCAATAAATTATCATTTAACTTTCCAAAAATATATAGCTTATCACCACTTAGCACCACTTCCTTCACATTCTGTACACTAAAACGCTTTGCTATTTATTTGTTTACTTCCATGTATGAAAATGAAATTGTTTCATTCTCGCTTATCTTGAAGCTGATAGTGTTTAGCGTATTTCACATAATTGAATGTATGGGAAAATAGAAGAGTCAATACGTGTAGCCTTGTAGGCCTAGTCAACTGTGATGGACCAAAGTTCAATAAGAAAAGTTTGCAACACGACTTATAGATTAAAATGTATTTAGTAAGAACAAAAAAAAAATAATTGTCTACGTTGCCCAACCATGCGGGACACGCACCCAAGCCGACTCTCTAACCCTCGATAAAAAGTCATGGAAAAATAACTCTTTTATTTCTGCAAGTCGGTCTAGAGTTACCCCACGAAATTTTCACGGCGACAGAGAGCGCGGCTCAGAGAAAAAAAAGGGGGGGGGGGAGGAGAGCAAGTAATCTCCTCTGTATATACAATTCTCTACGTCGCCCAACCATGCGGCACACCATGCACGCACGCCAACTCCGTCCTCCCGCCCCAGCGCCTTCCTCTCCAGGCATGCACACAGTCGTTTGGCCAAACCCATTCCATTTGGACAACTGTGTCTTTCAGGAAGTGTTCACCCGTCACTAAATAGCGGCGATTGTTACGCCGCGGGTCGCTTGTATATTTTTATTCGGTCTGCAAAGTCAATTGACATTCTGCACTCGGTAGACACAGAAGACAATGATTAAATCAGATTCTCATCCATGGCGGAAGAAATCTATAAATATCTAGCCCTTTGGTGTACCCGGTTTACAGAATGAAGAAAGTGCTGATAACCTAGGTTTTAATAGTATATATTTGTGTGTGTGTGCACTCTATAGCGCCGCATAATCAAATTTTCTAAGCTCTTAATTTTATTGTAGTTGGCAACACTAAAGTTCAGTTTCGCGTCCTTGACATTGTTAAATAGGTTGAAGAATTGGGCACTAGGCTGAATGAGAGGATAATCTGCCCCATTATGAAGTAAAACTTTGTTTTTTATATGAAAGGCTCGCTCTTTACACTTTGCTTTGAGTAGAACAGTGGTTCCCAGTCATTTTTCTTAACGGAACACTTCACACATTCTGAGTGTTTGGCGGAACACCTTGCGTATTTTTTTAGAGAGATTAATTCACGTGGTGACCTACTAGCTAATTATTCCAGTAGTTCGTGGAAACACCTATTCAGACCTCATGGAACACTAGGGTTCCGCGGAACATAGTTTGGGAAACACTGATGTAGATAATGAAGTGTTGAGCTGGCAGTGATAGCAGATTATTATAAACTGTAGGCCAATAGTTGACATCCAATAGTTGACATCCAATAGTTGACATCCAATAGTTGACATCCAATAGTTGACATCCAATAGTTGACATCCAATAGTTGACATCCAATAGTTGACATCCAATAGTTGACATCCAATAGTTGACATCCAATAGTTGACATCCAATAGTTGACATCCAATAGTTGACATCCAATAGTTGACATCCAATAGTTGACATCCGATAGTTGACATCCAATAGTTGACATTCTTGTCTAACCAACGTTTTGTCTTCACACCATGACACACCATTTTATGATATAAAATAAATAATAGTACAAGATACAAGGCCTACATCTTTAACAAATGTTATAGTTTACCACATTAGATTTCATATTGAAAGACACAAAGTTGAAAGGAGAAGACCCTCTACATCAGTTATGTTCCTTAAAAAGTTTTAAGGTAATATAACAAAAAGAAAATAAAAAAAAATATTTTAACTTAATTTCAGGGGGTTGCAGTTAAGTTTTACTTGGAATGTAGGACATACAATGAAAAACGTTATGTCTAGAGCTCCCCCCTCCTACCAATGCTTTATTAAAACTAAGAGACTTTAATTGTAACATTGCCCCATATATATACTGTATTAGCAGGGCGGCCTTAGATAATTGGAGGCCCTAGGCGCAGCCTAGTTTGCGTATGCCTAAGGCCGACCCTGGTATTAGCACTGATTTGTTAATTCTTGCGTGGGTCTATATTACATGTTCACTGCCCTTAACTTTGGATAATTTTTTCTATATTAAAGCTTAAATAAATATTTATTAATTTAAAAAAAAATGCATAACTTGTACTTATTTAGTTATGGGTCATTCCCCCCTTAGGCTACTTCAATTTAAGCCTTTGCCATACAATATTTAAAATCTAAAAGCTTGTATTGAAAATACAATATGTTATTGGTTCTAGAGACAAACTTTTAGAAATGATTGGACCTCATTCACCAATCGTAAACAAACATTTAGCCACGTGATTCTATATATCTTCTATATAAATTATGTAATCCATAAAGGCTGTCACGTGATACGTATTTTTCATTGTTTTATCAGTATTATGACGTGGCTAAATATGTTTATTTACAGTCGGTGAATGAGGTCCATTGCAAATATGGGTCTTTCAATATATACCATTTTGATTAAATCAAATCATCTCCTCGTACAGGATATATGTGCAAACAAAATAAATTAACCAAGATATTCTTTGTAATAATAACGACAAAGATGAATGATATGATCTGATGACGTTAAGGTAAAAACACCTTTTGCCATAATCGGTTTTGATTAGTACATCAAATCACATTTTGTTCTGTTCAAAATAACAAAGTAAACATGAATTATAATACTATGAGGCTTGGAGATGAACAATAACATTCGCAATTTTGAAAACGTTGGGTCCAAGTTTTTGGAACATTAACACAATAAAGATTCTTCTGTATCTAATTTACAAAATATACAATATCATCCGATGATTTTATATTGAGATATTTTTTTTGAAACGGAAAGTATTATGTAGGTCAAATGGCACTTGGGATGACATGTTTTATTTTTAAACTATCAAACATATTTCTGACACTAATGAGCATTTGCGTAATCACAAAAGCAAGTAGATGTGTAGGACAAATACAGTGATGTTGCCAACTGAAATGGATGGAATGATGATTAGATACCCTGGGGAAATAAGTAGTACATAATTTTTTTCTGACAATTTTAAACATAGCAAGCTCCTGACAATCTTGAGTTTAGGGTTCTAAGATGTCCATACACATTTGTTCATTGTTAAAAAGTGTTTAATACAGTTTTCTAAAGGGATTGCCTGAGTGGCGCTCAGCCGGTTTAAAATAAATTGTTAGCCTCGTTTTCGTCAATGTCTGGGTCAACTGTCTCTTCTTGAACAACCCGAAACAACGTGGAGGCCCAGTCGGACGTTCTTAGGGTTGTAAGCTCAATAGGGGAACCCTGGGAGTCGAACCCTGAGTCGTGGCTCGTCACCGAGAGCAGCTTTTTGTACTGAGACTGTGGGTCTTCCAAAATGTCCCCAGGCGTGGCGATGTTATCAATAACGTTGCTCCACGGAATTAGAGATTCGGTGTAGCACTCGCTTCCCGCCTGAGCATCGCTGATCACGTTAGTGTCTTCTACAAAAAGTTGTGGCTCTTGTGAAACACCGATCTCGGAGTCTGAAGAGCTCCGGAAAAACGGCTGCGTTTCTGCTTCTGACATCTGGGATAAGCGGTTCGCCCAGCTGTGATCTGAACGTTTTGAAATGCCTTTAGCGATGTCAGAATACATGTCATTGTATTTTCTGTCTGTGTTCACGTGAATGTCATTGATTTGCACGTGTAGCTGTAAGAAAAGATCCCTATTTGGTTCCTCCCCTTTTGTGTCATACACGAGGTTGTGTTTATTTATTTCAAAATCATTACTAGAGCCAAACAATACATTTTGGTCTTGATTGTCAGAATCGCCAACAATAGATCGTATTTCTGCTTCATCGTCAGTAATATGCAGCTCAGAGTCTTTGTCTTTGCAGAACTGCATGTCCGGTTCATACGTTTGCTCAAAGTCATCCACAATTATTGACCATTGCTGATCGCTATATTCGTCGCGTGATTTCTCGGGTGTTTCTAATTGTACAACGTTGTTTTGCGTATCTGAACTATTCGAAGGGGGGGTAGATGTCGAGCTTGAGTCGCACACTACGATAAGGTCATCCAGATCATCAAAATGAACGCCAGGTCGATGCTCCGGGGAGCGAATAGACAATCTGTAGGAAGAGCACCGTGATTCACTTTCATTGTAATAATCTGGCTCCTGCAGTAAGAACGTTGGAAGTTTATCCCTGACACTTTTCTTTTGCGGACTTAAATAATCAGAACCGCTTTCTGCTCTTTTGTTGGATTGGTATTGGGAAAACTTTGGAAGTATGTCAAGGTACTCAAGCTCAGGATGAGATTCGTCGGCGGCCGAACTAGCCGAATAGTCTCTTAGCTGCAGACAATCATAGTACTTTTTCTGGGTGAGCGCCGCATTGGGACTTAGAAAATGCATCCGAGGAGAGCGTCTCAGCCAGCTTGAAGAGCCGTGTTTTGCTGAAAACGGATATTTGGTGTCGCTTGACTCAGTGGGAGGACTCATGTTGCCAAAGCCGGACTCCAAGCCTGAATTTCCAGAAACGGCTGCAAAGTTAAGCAAAGGAAGGTTTAGTCGTCTCAAACTTTCTTGAGAGTTGTCCTCACTTGGCTGCTGAATTATTACTTTGGGGGCGTTAATATCTTTCGTTACAACGTCTGAGTCCGAATCACTGTTTTGTGTCACCGTATCTGAATTTTTAATACAATCTTTACCACTTTGCACTCTAATTGATTTATTATAGTCGGCGTTTTTTGAATAGGAATCTCGACTATGAAATTCGCTGGTCGTATCTTCTTCATCAATTACGTCAGCAGTCAGTAGCCCCAACGCCAAATCTCTTTCTCTGACATCGTAGTCACCCTGGTTCCGAAGAGCTGACACAAGATCCGATTCGCTGTCACTTCCCATCGAAGAAGAAATGTTTGTCTGCTCGTGAAGTTTTAGTAAGGAATCGCGAGTTCGAAGCTTCCTTGGCTTCTTCCTGATTTCAGCCCCAGGCGCGACAGAGGCAGCATCAGATTTGTGTTGAGTCCTGACGCAATTTTGTTTCGGCGCCTCGATCTCCGTTCCTGCTGTGTCATCGAGGTCAGATATGGACGTGCTGGAAAACGATGACCTTGCCTCTTTGCTGTTTTGCGAGAACATGGTGGTGACCTTTACTCGTTGCCCTTCAGAGGCAATATTCCCTGGAGCGTTTCTATCTTCAATCATAAACATGGCCTTAACCCGAGATTTAAGGTCAATTGCTTCGTCCAGATGAATTAGAGTGGTATCCTCCAAATCCGAATAATAGTCGTTACAAGTCTTATCAATTTTGTCATTTTGCGATCCATGTTCAATGACTTGTAAATCTTTATCGGATTTTTCATATTCTAATTCCCTTGGAGACTCTTGCTTGCAAGGTTGGTCTATAAGCAAAAATGCACGAACTTTTTCTTTGAGCTGTTCTTTTTTAGATTCACTCACAGTGTTCATATTGACATTGGAATTATCGAACTGGAATTCTGTTTTCCTGTTTTTAACGTCTTTTTCCAAACCAGAACAACTCCTATTATTATCTGAGCATTGTACAATACAGGAGTCATTGTTTTCTGTCTCTTTCTTGGCTTGTCTGTAATCTCCAATCATCAAAGATGCAGTGGAAATGTGTTTCTCGTGGTCCGTATTTGAAGGTGGGGCGTTGATGTGATTGAACCTGACAGTGTGCGTGGAGGCAAATTTAGTCACTACGGTACCCAGCAGGTCAATCTTTTTTTCAACTGTGTGTGTTTCCAGCACCTGGTTGTTAGGTGGGAAATGAAAGATGTGACTATCGAAGCTGAGGGTGTTGGCCAGCCCTTCACTATCTGAAGTGACCATGGCCTCATTATCACCGTTTTCTGAGATTGTCAACTCTAAACTGTCAATCGACTGTTCTGTACTGGTTTCCGGTGATATGATTGGAATATTACTATCAACAAGTGATTGGGCGAAGTCAAAGACCCTGGACGATGGCGAAACCGCTCTTATATTGACATTTAACATCTCCTGATTGTCCAGCCGTCTGCTGTATACACTATTTAGAGTTAGTGGAGAGCTTACTGACACAGCCTCATCAAAAACGCTGTCTGCATCATAAGACTCTAGGAGAAAGAGCGAGTTATTGTCTGTTGGTAGTCTGATTATTTTAGGTGATGCTGGTTGTGCTTCGGACACTTGTACAGAAATATCTTCTACAGAGTTCCCATCTTTGACAACGGGAAGCGCTTCTTCAGTACAAGCATTGCCTGCTAAGCCTAAATCAGAGTCTTGAGAAGCTTTATCACTAAACGACAACATCTTATGATTTAACCCTCCCCCTTCACTGGCGTCCTCACTCACCGTTCCCTCTTCTGAAATCTGTGGCAGGGGAAAATGTCGAGCGGGGCTCAAGATGGGTCCCTCGTTGAGCGAGCAAAGGTGTTCAGCGTAGCTGTCCAAATTCTCCAAAAGTAACATCATCTCCAGCTCACTGGCGAGGTTCTCAATGGGATCGTCATTGGCGTCAGAAATGTCCGGAGAATCCTCTTTTGTAAACTCAACGCTCAGAACGCAAGCTGTAGAAGTCTGATCCAAGACTGAAAAAGGTTTCAGCGAATATTCTGCCAACTCATCACCCTCGTTAACTTTTAACGGAGATACATTTGAACGATTTTGTAAATACGAAAGGTTCACATTCTGGAAGATCGCCATCATTTCAGTTGAGTTTGGTTTGTCTGAAGTAGATTTATTTTCAACCGAATCGACCCTTTTTTCGACTTCCACCTTATCGTCAGACAATTCAGAAGTCTGTGTTGGTACTTTCTTTGACCTGCAGAAAATATCTTTGTCCACTGGATCGCTGTTCGTTTTCATTAAACGTTTTCTGACCGGTCTATTCAAATTGATTCTTAGAATTTCCTTGTCGCACTCATCGCCCGAGCTATCGTCTACAATCTCATCTATCTTATCATAATTTTTCTTGTTCTTATAACTCTCCAGCCCGGTCTCACATGATTTTGTAGCCTTGACCCTGGTTTTCGTAGACTTTATTCCGAAAGTGTCTGATTTCATACCGTTTTTTTTGTTGACCTGTTTACTGGTATCTTTTTCTGTTCCGTCGTCATAAATAGACAATTCAGCTAATACACCGCTTGATGCAACGTGCAGGTGAGTAGCCAATTTTTTTTTCGGAGACTCACAATGTGCTTCCTCTCGCTCTGTATTGTCAGACAAAGTTGAGTTGACTTCTGATAAGCACCTCATCTTGGTTGGGCTGGGACTAGTGCCACCGTAGTCGGAGACTTGAAGCAGATCATCTAGGTTGTCTCCGATTCGTAAATAGTTCATTAAAAATTTACCTTCCTCACTGGATAATGAGTCTTGGCTCAATCTTCCAAGATTCTCGAGCATGGGCTCGCTGTAGCTGCTTGCGCTGCTTGATCGTGTCTTTGAAAACTTAATCTGACTCAAATCTATGTCTAGCTCTTCCAGCTGCAGGATATCGGAGCCAGCTACAGATCTGTTACTAACATCCTCCATGTCAAAGCTGTCTTGAACGATCGTTTCGATATGATTGCTTTCTACAGAAGTGTGGGAGCCTTTCTGAATATTTAACATGGCTGTGTGAAAGTCAGGTGTAATCACACCTTCGCTGTTGACTGCACCTCCGCTGTTAACACCTTTATTGTTCCAAGTCTTTTTAAAGTCGGAAAAGTCCATTGTATCCACATCGATAGAAATCTCTTCAGATTGTTTCTCACGTTTCAACTCTTCTAAAGTAGAGTCTACGGAAAGTCTCGGCAACATGGACGAGTCGCTGAACTCATCGGCAGATTGTTCAATAGAGCTTCTCAAACTGAGGTCAACAGTTGAGTCCACTGTGGAAGCGGGTAGGTCAGAATCGGATAACGAAGCTTTCATGTATGTAACACTGTGAAAGTACTCCTGCTTTTTGTTTAATAAAACGCCCTCGGCATCATCTTTACCCTCTAGCATGGGCAACTGATTGTCATTTGATGCCGTGGCGTTGTCTTGAACGCAACTATTTTCAAGCGGCCTCATTTCGTCGGTTATATCTCCCTTAAGTCCAGGATGGTAATAAGGACTACAACTTCCTGATGATGAAGACGCCACAGGGTAGACGGCTTTCGTTAAATAGTCTTTGGGGGAACCTGGAATTTGCAAAAAGTCCATTTGGAAAGACTTGAGTGGCGAAATGCATATTTCTGGTGTGCTGTTACCACTAGCAGTATCCGCTGGCTGACCGAGGGATTGAGAACCTCGCAGTGCGCTCACCTTAGGTGACAAGGGCTTTGTACGGTACGGAGAGGTGATAACTGTTTCATTGCAAGACTTAACGGAATGACATGCGCTGTAATCTTTGAAATCGGCCTCTGCGACGAATTGAACATTTGGTTCAGAAAAATGTTTTTTGTTGTCATTTATAGAAAGCATTGATCTGTCGTGTTTATTTTTAGGGCAAGATATACACTGATCATTGTTTTCTGAACTGAATTTTGTCAATGGGTCACTTGCATTCATAAAATCTAACTCCAAGTCTAAACTGTTACATGAATTCTGGGAACTCGACAGGTATTTTAACCTGGAAAGCTTTGAATGCGTGCGAATGGTTGTTTTGTGAAGCCCAATGGTGGGGAGGGAGAAACGTCTCCATTGCGTTACTTTTTCTTGACATTTATTAACAGAAGCACTGCGTTTTATTCCGGTGCTAAATTGCTCGATTTCTGCTTTGTTTTGTTGTAAATCCGTCCTATAAATATTATAATTTTGGAAGCCACCATCAGAATGACCTATGGGGTGGTCTCGGTATTGGTGATCTGTTCCAATGTCGAAGCATTTTGAGATGAAATGACCCGTGTCTATAGGAGGGTTTTTTGTTTCCGGTGTCAATATTGTGGAGCTATCAGAAATATTTTTGTTGTTTTTATTTGCTCCTACTTCCGATTGTGAAATAGTGTCACCGTGGAGGAGAGAAGTACTTAATGAACTTGTGCTTTGTAGTGTAGTGTTTAAACCAAGGGGAAACAACTTATTTATTTTTTTCTCAGATATGTGTTGGCTGTCTTCCAAGCCCTTTCTATGGATGTCGCCATCTTTGAATGACGTTTGTAATTCTGTAATATGTTCATGTTCAGTCGAGGATGAGGTAGTTATGTCTTCATTGAAACTTTTGGAACGTTGTGGTGTTTTATAACATTTGTCAATGCTCGATAAATCACTGGTCGTCAATTGTAAATCTCTTAATATTTCCCGCCTTTCTTTTCTGTCCTTGTCGTTCTCAGCATTCGCATTTGTAACAAGGTTCAAATAATTCACGCATTTTTTCTTTTCTATAAGACTAAGCTCTCTTTCTATTTGTTCCAATGTTTCGTCTACGAATCGGAAATCAAGCGTCGACTCAAATCTGCAGGGTAAATAACTCGTGCTCAACCACAAGGAGTGGTCGTATTCATGCTCTCGGCCAATCAACGACACCACAGTGTTGACGGCTTTAGTTTCAAAGTTTCTGAAAGAGCGAAGGGAAATCTCTAAAGAATCGCCCGACCTGTTGGCGTGAGAGCCGTCATGGAATTCGCTGGTTTGGCAGGACATTTCAAACGTTGGGACACCCGTCTGAGTGGACTTGTGGAACCCAGACTGCAGTGACCAGCCGTGGTCTAAATTAGAACACTGGGTCCATCTGTCACAGGCGTAGTAAAAGCAAGAATCTTGGAGAAGATAGCTGTGAGGAATGGGCCTAGCCAGGAGCGACGCTTCGTTGACCTGAACAGCGCGACTGATGCAGTGTATTTTGTTCCTTGATCCTGAAGACGTTCCAAAGTCTTTGACCACTGGGCGTGAGTCTGAAAAATTTAAGGGTGGCGTTGAAAGGTCACTTGTTCTAATTCTTTGTCTGTGTATCGAATGATGCCTGTCAGTGATTAACTGTGGCTTAAAGACGTGCTGGGAAGTATTCATTTCTTCTAAATCCTTAATGTTGGAACTTTGCTCGTGTCCTGAATAAGTTTCTCTCTTGCTTTTTGTTGCTATTCGAAATGCTGAGCGGGCTGAGCCTGGGCTGGATTCGTTACTTTTGCTTAACGAAGATTCTGTTTTCAAAGCTGTCATAGTTGGCATTTGGTTTCCACTACAGCACTGACATTGTCCAAGTAGAGGTGTTGACTTTCTTTTTAATCCGTCATTAGGTTTCGTATCACCTCTTTTATCTAGCATAACTTCTATCTCATCTTTATCAATAAAATGCTTGGACTCCGATTTCTCCATTTGCGAACTTGATCGATGCTCCTGTGGGTTGAAGTTCTTCTCTTCTGAGGCATTGTTGTTGTCAAGGCGTTCGTTTTCAGTAGCTGTAGCTCTTTTCTCCACTGTTTCTCTGACTTGGGACAACTGCGGGTCATCATTCAACTGACCAATGCTATACGCTCTTTGTCTTTCCAGCATGAAACGAATTTCGGGCATGATAGGCACTTCAAGAGAAAGCCTTCTGCGGGGTTTCATTTCACCATAATCTCCTGAAGGGCTTAACCTGCTTTGAAATGAAGGCAACGGTGATGCTGTGCTATTTCTACGCCTTGGGAAATCATCGTGTCCTGGAGTATTCAATGACTTGGAAGACCTGCTCTTGCAGCGGCCATGTTTCCTTGCGCCTGTATCATCACTGGAAGATGTTTGTAAAAGACAGTTGTCGTCATCCGTCTCTTTTGAAGAACCAGTGCCTTCGGTGTCCAGGCTGTCTTGCTGGTTATCAAGGCCTACCTCAATCACTGTCACAGGACTTTGTGGGATGGGTGAGAGCGATGAAGAAGAGCACCTAGAGGCTGTCAGTCCAAGATATGAGATGGGAAGAGTGTTATCACAATGGTTTGCATCCCTATCCACATCTTCAAGTACTATCGATACCATAGCTGGTTCTACAGCTTGATTCGTACTAATCGATTCTGTCTTGTCATCTTTTGTCCTACCAAATTTAGTTTTGAATAACTGAAACTGAATTATCTCCTCAACTTCAATGCTGTCTTTAGAATGCATAGAATCTTGCTTTGCACCGGTGTTAAATTTATTATCGGTTGGTTGACTCTCTGTTGTTGTTTTTGAAATTTCTGCATCCTGCAGCTGTAGCTGATAGCCAGGTGTAACGGGGCAATCACTGCCTGGTGCATTTGTGGCTTTCCCGAAGTTCTCGTTTCGTCTTACCGTAGATTGTCTCACTGGTGATCCTTTGGGACGTCTGTGTCTGTGCCTCTCTTCGTGCTCATCGTTTTCGTCTTCCGTTTGCTTCCTGGCTTTCAATTCTTTTTCTTTACGCTCATTTTCCATCTTATGCTCTTCGTCTAAATGCTTTTTATAAGCTTTGATGTGCTGGTTTTTACGCTGAAGGCTTGAGCGATTGTCAGAGCAGCTGCTTACCGAGTCACTCTCCGACTGATTGCTGCTAATGTAAGAATTCTCCGAATTTGAACCCGTGCTTTTCCCACTACTTGACATGGCATCAGATATGAACATTTGCAATCTCGCTTCCTTATCGAAAGGGTCAACGCCTGAAATCCTCGACCGACCTTCTTCTTCCTCTGACAGAGTCTCTAGAAACAAGGGCAAAGACTTTTGCCTTGTTGTGGCAAAGTGCCTTATTTTGAAATCTCTTCCTTCAGTGGGCGAATTGGCGTGGTTTGAGTAAGCTGCGATGTATTCTTTCAGTCGCTGAATCTTGGAGTCCTGGCTCATATTGGAAGGAAAGAAATTTGCTGCCTCATCCAGCATAGACGATGCAGTGCTGACATGACTGTCTCTTCGTTCTGCCTTCTGCATTTCATGTTCGACTGTGACGGGAGTGTTTGGAGGAAATGTTGGACTGCTTTCAGAAATGTCTGGAGTCTTTACTTCAGCCTGAGCCGCAATCTGAGCCTCCATCTGAGCTTTGGCTATCTTTGAATACCAGTCACGGAGAAATCGTTCTGGAAGAAAGCCCTCCGTGGCCCCAAAGCCTAGACCCATAAGAACCCTTTCAGCATGACCGGGTGTGTAAGGTTGATTAAACATATAAGTATCTGGTGGAGAGGCTGTGCTCTCGAAGCTACCGCTAAGTCTGAAGGTGGGAGGTAAAAATGTTGCTAAGCTAGGGCTTTGCATTCGTTGTGGGGCATTACTCCCAATTTGAGAGCCCCTCTGTGAACTATTATCCATGCTGATAGATGACAGTGAAGATAAATATGAGTATCTGCTTGCAGTATCTCCGACGCTGAAATCTTTTGAGGACAAGTTGGCCTCTTTTGAGGATAAGGGTGGGTTTGAAGTCCTACTCACACTCTCTGGCTTTGTGCTGGCCTTGAGCTGATTATAAGAACTACTGCTAAGATCTTCTTCATCAGGGACTATCAGGTCTCTCCGCCTCTTTTTCTCAGCAGGGTTAGGAAGTTGTAGTACCATCTTAGACTTTGTTGGAGACTGTTCACTTTGGTTTAACCTTTCAAGTCGCTCTTTGAGTGAAGCATGCAACCTCGGAGAATCAGTTTCTCCTTGGCGATCTCGAATTTTGTTGGCTGCCTGGTTTTGAATAGAGTTCCAGAAATGTTTGTCCATGGCTTTGGAAGAGTTACTGGATGATACGGGCATCCCATTGTTCCAGTCGAGAACTCTGTGGAATATCTTCTCTAAGTAAATTTTCTCAGCTAGGTCTAAATTGCCATGTGCTCCTAGCAGCTCCATACTCTCCAGGAGCGTGTCTTTAATGGAAGCGTTTTGGTGGACCTGTTCCCCGTGCGCCTCGCTGATCACGTGATCACCCACCAGCCCACTGGACCTGCTTGTGGAGGTGCTTGTGGTTGAGCTCTGCCTGGACATAAACCTCCTCTTCGATCCCCACATCCCGGGATCCTGCCCGTGGCCAAGGCGATCCCAAGGTCTTTGTGAGCTTCCCATCGAGTCGGATGAGCTTTTTGACAAACATAGTGATTCTACCTCTTCAAAGGAGGAGGCTACGCTCTGCGGACCTCGCCGAGAAGACTGCTTCCAGAACTCGTCATCCCATGAAAACACTTGACTGCCCTTTTTATTGACATTCAGTTTTGAATCCCAGAAACCTCTGGAGTTGTCAGTGGTTCTGTAACGTTGCAGACTAGAAAAGAAAAGAAAAAATAGATAAATAATTATGTAAGTTTTGTCTAGCATAAATAACATTTGAACAATTAATTATTAAAAGATATAGTATAGGCCTAGACCATAGATGAATACCTAAACATTTATTTAATAATATAGTATTTGAAAGTTCATTTATTGTAACTAGAATTTAAAGCAAACTAAGCTAGTCATGCAGACTCACAAGTAAGTAATTAAGTTCACCGACAGTAATAGAGATACATACATGTAGACAGACAGATACACAGATAGAATGATAGGTGATTTACAGACAGACAGCTCGGTGGATAGCTAGATAGATAGATAGATAGATAGATAGATAGATAGATGACAGATTGATAGATAGATAGATAAAAAAAACTCAGAAAGACACAAAGATAAAGGCACATTCCTCGTTCCATATGCTAGGACAAATTTGTACAAATACTCCTTCTTCCCTAGTGCTATTAGAGCATGGAATGGGTTGCCTGAGCTAGCCAGGAAAACCAGTGACTTGGCAGAATTTAAGTCATTGGTTAAAATGCACCACTAAATGCATGACGCGTAGGACGTAATCATCTTCTTTTTTGAAGTAATGTCTGTATCATATAAGAAGAAGAAGAAAATAGATAGATAGATAGATAGATAGATAGATAGATAGATAGATAGATAGATAGATAGATAGATAGATAGGTAGATAGATGTTCCATCAAAAGCAAAAGTTCAATGTTTCTTTAGAACTACTGAGTGATGGCAGCGGGCATGTTTCGAAACCGGGGCCACTGAGGCGACAGCCCTGAGCGCATAACACAGCCGTCAACAAAAACATTCATTAGTGACTAGTGATTTAACAAGAAAACAAACAAAAAAAGTGCAATGCTCATTTTGTATCTGTGTGTGTCAGCAGACGTGTCCGTGACAAAGGAGGCCATTCGCTGCAAAAGGAAATTACCCCGCACAACAGACGTCGATAAAACAAAAGAAGTGGGTGGGGGGGGGGAGAGAAAGAGGGGGGATAGAGAAATAAAAGTGTACTTGGGAGAGGATAAACACACACACTAACCCACCCACCAAAGGGGAAGATAACTCATCAGGCGCTCGTGACAAACGATGTCATACCTGGGTAACTTAGCTAGGCCCACGTTGGCATGGTAACCACGCAGCGCCACAAAATCGTTCAATTATACTCGCTAGACGAGGATACTTCTAGAGTGTGGTATCATAGTGATAAAATAAAATATGCAACAATAGGGCCGACGTGTGAAATTGAGCATACAGGCGAGATATTCATCAGCTAACTAGGTCATTAGATCTAATCTAGCTTCCAACAGTTATACATACATTTCCTTATTGAGTCATATCTAGTTTCCTTTAGCAGTTTCTATAAGTTATAAGCATTTAAAAGCGATCACGGCAACATTCAAACCCGCCTCCCCCCCCCCCCCCCCCCCATTTTCCAACTGGCCCAGACAATTGATACGATCAAAGCGCATTGAGAAAGCTAAAAGCATGAAATTTCGCTAAAACAGAAACAATTGGTCAACATATTTCTAACTGCACAGATGTATTATTGTTAGTCTAGAATTAGTCTAGATTTATTACAAAATTAATCATATAACTGATCCAAACTAATTGATGCAATTACACTTCTTTTAATCTTTATTCACTTTAAAAGTATTTTTAAAATCTTTTCTCACATATATTGTCTGTCCTCCACTACGTTGTCTGTCCTCCACTACGTTGTCTGTCCTCCACTACGTTGTCTGTCCTCCACTACGTTGTCTGTCCTCCACTACGTTGTCTGTCCTCCACTACGCTGTCTGTCTTTTACTTCTCCAGTCCATCGTTTTGATGTGGACAAAGCTTAGATCCACTCACTCTGGTACACAGTTTGAGACACGTTATATTTGCCATTCCCGATCTCGGATAAAGTTCAAACTTCTCACAACTATTCAATGTTTCTAACAAAACATGAATCAATGAGTTAAATAAAATAGTGGTAATTAATTATTTTTTTACTTTATATTGAAAAGGGGAAATAAATTTAACATTATTGAGATATATATGTATGCAAATGTGAAGCTCTTCTTCTTAGAGAAGACATTTTTGTGTTCCCAGTATGGTCTGCTTGTTTTTTCAGCGTATTCATCAGTCACAAACAAATCTCACACACAGTCATTCTGGATTGGAGAGGAGAGAATGGAGAACATCAACACACACAACTCTCACACACACACACGCACACACACACACACGCACGCACACACACACACACACGCACACACACACATATACATACATATATATATATAATACTATTTCTGAAAGTGAGAAAGTTTCCCGGTCATGTTTCAAGGAAGACTTTGTGTATCTTCGTTCCAATTAGATCACGTGGAAACAGCGTTAGGGAATTTCTAGGGCTTCATGACAAAACCCGGACTTAAGATTAGCGACTTTTTTTTATTCAAGATGAGCAGAGAGAGACTACACGCAGACACCTGTGTGTTTCTATGACTTGAAAATAGTTTGGAAAGACATCTTGATCTTATTAATTCTAGAGAATAGATGTTGTTAGTTGTTGTTTTTAAATTGTCTTTAAATTATCTTCTTGGCTTTCTGTTTTCATCTCTATCTATCTATCTATCTATCTATCTATCTATCTATCTATCTATCTATCTATCTGTCTATCTATCTATCCATCCATCCATCCATCCATCTATCCATCCATCCATTCATCCACCCACCCACCCGTCCGTCCGTCCGTCCGTCCGTCCGTCGATCTATCTATCTATCTATCTTTCTATCTATCTATCTATCTATCTATCCATCCATCCTTCTATCTATCTATCTATCTATCTTTCTATCTATCTATCTATCTATCTATCTATCTATCTATCTATCTATCTATCTATCTATCTATGTTTATATATTTATCTATCTGTCTGTCTGTCTGTCTGTATAACTAACAGTCTATCTGGCTATAGAAAAAGGATTCCGTGTACTAAAAAATATAAATATTACTTTCTGTGTCTCTATGAGTAATTTATCTAAATATAGAATACAGTACTTTATAAAGTATTACTAATTTACTTTCTTTAGTGTCTATAAATTTAATGTACATGGCACTGTACAGAGAACTGTTTCTTCGGGTAGTGCTCTACATGAGTCAGTGAAATCTATTTCTCTTTTGGTTGGTGCGAGTGTGCATTAATGAGAGAAAACTATTTTTAAAGAGATAAATTCACACAGATAGTGACGAGCTCTGAGTGACAGGTTTTACGTGAACGGCTCTTTCCGAGTGGCTGTACTGGTCAAACAACTGAAAGTGTTCATATCAATAGCCCATTCCTTCAGGAACTCTATGAATGACGACATATATTTATAAGTGAGTTTGTGTGTTTAAAACCAGAAGATATGAAATGTTGAATTCGATTGCTATAGGCCTATAAAAAAAAAAGGCCACTACTGTATACAACAGGGAGCGTGGTGACTGAGTGGTTAATCACTTGGATTCCAAACCTAGGGTCCTGGGTTCGAATCTCGGTAAAGACTGCGATTTTCAATTTCGGATTTTTATGGCGCTCCGGAGTCTACCGAACTCTAATGGGTACCTGACTTTGGTTGGGGAAAGTAAAGGCGGTTGTTCGTTGTGTTGGCCATAGAAACACGTGACCTCAGCATCATCTGCCGCATAGATCACTATAGGTCTGATAGGGAAACTTTACAGTATACAACAGCATGAAAGCACTACATTTTTACAATTTAGGCCAATGCCAGTTGAACGGAAAACAGCACCTAATAATCGAAGCATCCGGACGTCTGGTAACTCTAAGCCCATCCGCCTTGTCTGTGTTGTATTTCAGTCCAAATGGATATTTATTCTATTTCTAGAACTGAAAAGGCGAAGATTAGATAATAAAAAAAAACAGCCTAATCAATGCAGAATGTTTCTAAAGCAAAGTGCAGTGTTCACTTGATTTAATGCTTACATCAACTCTCTTAACAAGATGGCGCTGTTACTATAGTGACGACTTCACACGTGCACAGCCAATGAGGAGAATGACTAAAAATATCTTTTCACGCCAAACACATTGAAGGGAATCGGACGAGAGGAATAAACAAATAAAGGATGGTGAGTTGTTTTTTTGTGTTTTCTTTTTACGATATCCTTTTTTTTGTTAACTCTTTCTCTCCGTAATTATTTACCACATTCTGGTGGAATCAACGCTGGTATTGTTAGTTAGGAGAGAAAGAGTTAAAGCAATTCTTCGATTTACACAGTGTTAATGTTTGCGTATTAACTTTAAAAACAAAATGGATTAGTAAATGTTGCTATTGTTGCTGTCTGTCTGTCACGTTTAGGTCTCAATAACTGGCACAAGTGCCATTGATAATCTGATTCGCTATCTAATATCATTTTCTTTACTGGTTTCGGATGTACCTTTAAAATGGATTACTTCCTTGCTCAAACCTCCCACAGGTCCGCGGAAGGCAAGTTTGGATGTGTATATATTATCCTGCGTTAAAAAAATACACTACAATGCAGCCATTCCAGTACTTTCAATAGGTGCAACTTTTTTCCAATAGTAGATCATTTGGTTAAAGAATCATTTCTTTCTCATAGGTTCGCCCTTTTCTCAATAATAATCAAAGTATTAAATTATACTTATTGTACTTAGGCTAATAGAAAATGTATATCCATTAAATAAGCAAAATTTGTCCTATACTACACATAGATCTGTCTATATAATTTCAATACAGAATGATATAAAAAAATTAACTGCTTAATATAAAAGAAATTTTTATCGTCTTTAGAAACCGAAAATCTAAAAATAAATCAATATGCAAATAATATGAATAATATAATTTTAAGAGTGTTTATTTACGTATTTTGTTATAGACAGAATGTGAACGAAACATACTATAATGTGAGAGTACAAGTGATCTGCAGAAAGATGGATAGAGACTGAGCCGAGAATGAAAAGGAACCACATTTGGAATACATATGCCTACAAGTGGAAAGCAGATTGCTATAATTATTCCAAGAAAATAAAACTTTTCTAGGCAGCAACTATCTGCAGTCTAAGTTACCCTGCAGTCACCTGCAGGTATGGCAATACTTCACTGGCACACAAAGTCTTGGACTAAATGAAAAAAGCATCGTATATCACTCGAACACAGCTACCATCTCTTGAAGAGCTTTTTTATGAAAGATGCCTTTCCAAAACACACATGATTCTTAAAGACAACATGCAGCCATTAAACCACTGTTACATTAGATCTGAACGAAGTGGTTGTCTCCTTTCCTTTAGGACTAAAACAGAAAACTACTTTATCCCACTTTCGGTCAGAGTGTTACAAGATCAGCTGTCGTCATCGAGAAGTACATAGAAGTCTAATTCCAAAAGCGCTGGTTGTAAGTGTGTATGAGATTCGTGTGTGAATGTTGTTCGTATTTGCATCTATATTTTTATTGTTACAGTAGTTACGCTGAGTCAATAGTATTCAAACTGAATGTCCATTTGTTTGGACCAGTAAATTGTATCTTATCTTATCTTATCTTATCTTTAGCTGGGACAAGCTGTCATGAACTATAACCAAACATGACCTGTAACCTCTAACCTCTACCAACCTCATTTTCCTCTCACTAATGCATATCCCCTCTCCAATTTAAAATGACTACATTTGTTCTTTGTAACTACCAATTCACACACAAAATATTCCAATACTTCATTGAAAGGACAATTGAAGAAGTTCTTGAAGGCTAGGAAGGTTCTGTAAGCATTGGAGGAAGAAGAAGAAGGACTAACTTTCGCTTTGGGGATAACATAAGACTGTCTGGCAAGGACAGAGAAAGAGCTGGCTGACTTAGTGATGCGCAGAGACGACTTCCTTAGCATATGGTATGGAAATAAATGCCGAAAAAAAAAACAATCCAACAATCCACACAGCATGACCAATGGTCAACAGGGCTTTAAAATGGACATCAATATCGGAGGTGAAACGCTGGCAAGGGTAAGAAAGTTGAAATACCTCAGACCTATCTTTTGAGAAGAAGGAACTAAACCTGAACTACTAGCCAGAATTGCAAACTCCACATTAGTACTTGCAGGTCTCAAGACAATCTAGAAAGACGAAGGCATAACCCTTGGCACTAAAATCAGACTAATAGGATCCTTGGTCATGACCACATTGTCGTATGCTTTCGAATTTTGGAAGCTAACTGCAGAATTAAAGAGGAGAATCCTAGGAGTAGAACTGAGATACTATAGAAGGGCTCAAGGTATCACCTACAAATACCGCATCACAAATATTCGAAACAGGATTACTATGGCAATGGGGCATCACAATGACCTGCTGACCACTACGGAAAAATGCGAACTATAACTTTACGACCTAATCACAAGGTCCTCAGGGCCCGCAAAGACCTCCCTTTTAGGGAACAGTACCAGGAAAAGAAAAAAAGGCAGACAGATAAAGACAAAATTAAAATGGACGGATGCATCATTGAAAAAGATTCTATTTAAAAAAAAAACAGAACAATGGAGAAAGATGGTCGGTGCCCCAACGGTTCTCAACAGGCTACAGAATAGTTGAAGCCGAAGATAAACGAAAGATCAACCATTTGTATTATTGAGTAGAATTGTAATAAATTAGGTCTCTAATCACATGATTGAATCATATATAAAATTCTACCATAAATCTGGATTATTATCTTCTTCTTATCTTATCTTATATAATACAGACGTTACTTCAAAAAAGAAGATGATTACGTCCTACGCGTCATGCATTTAGTCATGCATATTAACCAATGACTTAAATTCTGCCAAGTCACTGTTTTTCCTGGCTAGCTCAGGCAACCCATTCCATGCTCTAATAGCACTAGGGAAGAAGGAGTATTTGTACAAATTTGTCCTAGCATATGGGACGAGGAATGTGCCTTTATCTTTGTGTCTTTCAGTGTATTTTATTAAATTTTGTTTTTGTATTTGAAGATTATAGTTCAGTGTTTTATGTATAATTGCTACTTTACTTTTGAGTCTTCTGTCCTAAAGGCTTTCTAAATTTAGTAATTTTATTAAAGGTGTTACTCTAGTCAAATGTGAATATTCATTTGTTATAAATCTCACTGCTCTATTTTGTGTCTGTTCCAGTTTCTTAATTTTTTCTTGAGTTGAGGGGTCCCAAACGGAGGATGCATATTCTATTATTGGCCTAACCAAGGTTAAATAACATTTTAGTTTTATGTTCTTATTTGATTTATAGAAATTTCTTTTAATAAATCCTAATGCTTTGTTGGATTTTTTTATAGTTTCATCAATATGTGGATTCCATGACAGTTTTTCATTTATTATAACACCTAGGTATTTTGCATTTTTAGTCTGTGTTACTGGTTTGCCATGAATAAGATAAGTGGAATTAATTTGTTTTAGTTTTTTTGTTACTCTTAACAACTGACATTTTTCTGGGTGGAAAGACATGCTCCAATTTGATTCTCATTTCTGTAATTCATCTAATTCTTTTTGTAAAATATCTGTGTCGTGTTGTTTTTATTGTTCTATATATTATGCAATCGTCTGCAAATAATCTGACTTTTGTTCCTGAAGTAATGCAATTTGGTAAATCATTTATGTAAATTAAAAATAGTAGTGGACCAAATACTGTTCCTTGAGGTGTACCTGAGTTTACTGTTATCGGTGTTGATTTAGAGCCATTTTTATTACAGTTTGCTCTCTCCCTATCAGAAAATCTTTAATCCACTGAACCAGTGGACCATTAATGCCAAAATATTTTAATTTTTTAAGCAAACTATGGTGGTGAACTTTGTCAAAATTCTTAGAAAAATCTAGTAAGATAGCATCTATTTGTTCACTATCATCTAAACCTTTAGAAAAATCATCAATTAGTCCTATTAGTTGTGTTTCACATGATCTATATTTCCTAAAGCCATGTTGGTATGATGTGAGGACATTTTGTTTGTCTAAGTGGTTTATGGTGTTGCTACATATTATGTGTTCTAGGATTTTACATGTGATGCTGGTAATTATACTGGTCTGTAGTTTCCTGGGTCAGATTTTTTTTCCTTTTTTAAATAGGGGGGGGGGGGTGACATTAGCTTCTTTCCAGTCCTTTGGTACTCTGCCCTGGTTAAGTGAAGCCTGAAAGAGTATTTTGAGCACTGGGGCTAGCTCATTGCTTAGTTCTTTGAGTAATCTAGCTGGAATACCATCAGGTCCAGACGCTTTATTTGGTTTTGTGTTGGCTAATAGTTTTTGAATTCCATTTTCTTGTACTACTAAATCTTCTATGTTGTCTACTTGGTTCAAATTCAGTAATATGTCTTTGTCTTCTGGGGCTGAGAATGCTGATGCAAAGTATTTGTTTAGGATGTTTGCTTTCGTTTCATTATCATTATGTATTATGTTATGTTCATCTTTTAATGGCGCTATACCTGTTGTTTCCATTTTCTTAGACTTAATGTCTATTATTAACACCATAGCCAACATTCTGAAGCTATAGTGTACTGTTTTCCAAAATTGGAAGGCTTAGAAATGAAAAGAAGGGTTGACTATAGCTTGTAGCTTGACAAAATATACCAAAGAAAACACAAAGGAAGTTAGGCTATCACTGACTCTGTCTACACTAAGTAGACTTCTTTTACGCTCAATAAATCACTAGCTATTTCTATCTTGTTTTCGTTGTCTAAGTAACCAGTCAACTAATCGAAGCCATTATTGCAGCCTGCTAGGGAAATATCAGATGTTCTCAAACTGTGCTCTGTCACAGGTTTCCAATAGTTCCTGTCTTTGTCTGAATGACTGTGTTTCGGTCTATCAGTCTGTCATTTATTGATCGCTGAAAGTATCGAATCTCTTCGACGTTATCAAGACTGTCCAGCTGGTGATTTGGATCTAGGGACAAGGGTTCTCAAAGAGCGTTATAAATAGCAACACTCGCTTAGAGCTTTGGTCAACAAAAAGCCGATTTAGAAGTCGGGGCCACATCTATAAAAGGCATCAGGTTGTTGATGATGAGGTGTATAGGTTAGGGTTGTAACTCCATACAGTCCACCAAGTCTACCCAGAAGGAATAGTGCTACACTTCTACACAACTTTACATAAAGTTCAAACTCGATTTTAGTCATCAAAATATTTTTTGTAGTTTAACAAATATTTACAGCCTTTCATTCTTAGAAATAAAATATACAAAATACCCCATTTCCGGTTTTAAAATAGAACGATATGTGTAGTTAAAAAAAACAACTTTTATTACCTTAAGGTTGTAATTTAAAAGTTTCAAAAATACTCATTTTTCCGGGTGGGGGCTTATACACTAGGGCTAACGGCCTGTTCGTTAAAAAAGCTACTTTAAAAAAATAATGAAGAGTGATACACATCCGGTTTTCACTAAGAAAAAAATGTCAACATGCTCGTGTTCTGATTCTAAACGAGATATGATGAGATCTTCGTATAGGAAAGTTTTTAAAAAACAAACGCTTTATCCTGGTGTTGGATTTAACCTTCAAAGATGCACTGTACTGCGGTAGGAGCTATGCTTCAGTATTTTAAAAACTGTATCTCTCTCTGAACTGACTTCAATCTGCTTGCTCTCCATTGACCATCAACACGTGTTTATGCCTGTGTCCCCCCTTTCATCGGCTGCCCTCCCCTCCTTCTTTTAGACACCGCACAGTTCTCGCCAATCTGCTACTATGTACTTAGCCTCTATACGGTAGGCAACAGAGGATTCTAGTTGAGTTCGGGCATGGAGACGACAAGCACAAGATAGATCTGAATGGAAAGATGTGTTGTAGCAGACCAGGGATATCCACGGACTGTCGTGCTAATGGAATGGGTGGACACTACCTGAAACGGGCTTAGATATCTAGTTCCCAGAGATATAAGGGGAACACCCTATATACTTTGAGAGCACTTGTTACAGAACACTGTCGTGATCTACACATTCATCTTGAAAACAAAAGAGTCAATACACTGGGTGTGGTCTCATGATATCTATAGCTAGACATTCTAATCCCATGAACATTTTTTTTTTCCCTGAACGATCCAACAGTTCTACTGCTAGTCCAGGGCTGTCCAATCTTCCAGGATCGTAAAACAGTTATACTTCTATTAAAAACCTTACTGAAATCTTACAATTATATTCATTATATATCCATTACAATTATATCTGTTGTTTATGAATTTTCACCCTGTTCAAGAATACTGCTTAATACCTACAAAAACAATCTATACATTTTCCTTTCTATTTTAGAAGTAAAAAATTCTTTATTTTTTACCCATCTTATTCTTCGGGGCTTCGTACTTCTACATGGCAGCAAAAGCTGGACGCTGAAAGCTTGAAAGAAGAATTCCAGCCTTTCAGAGTCAATGCTACAGAAAAATCCTGCGTATCAGATACAAGGAAAAGAAGACGAGTTCGTATTTCTGCAAGTCAACGCTCTGGGGCTCTAGGTGCGAAAAGGAAGAGCTCCTCAATACTGTGAAGAGGCGAAAGCTGAGTTGGTTTTGTCAGATTGTAAGACATGACTCACTGTCAAAAGTCGTCCTTCAAGGTACAGGGGAGGAAATACGACGAAAAAAAGTCGAAAAGTTGAATTTGTCAGTCGTTTTATGTTCTGCTTCCTCTAGATTTCAGCAATTGTTGCTGGGGGGGGGGGGATATTAAAACAAAACACATTTCACCCACACTGTTTAGTCTGCCGGGAAAGAGTTGCCTTATACTTTCATTCCACAGTGAGTCAACAAAAAATCGACTGATTTCAAAAGCTAAGTTGGGTGGAGACTTGATTGGCATGTCAATGCAACCTTATTATGTTTCGGACCGGCGCAATAAGCGAATGCTTCTTTGATCCCTTCAAAAAGAGAGTGTATTTATCATCTCGTGGGCAATCACGCTTTGAGTTTCCAGATCAAGATTTGACTCACACGAGCACACATACACAAAATGCTCATCGAAACAGATAAAATCTTTTCTTATATCCACGGCAACAGAAAGCCTTTCCAGGTTTGTTCCGTCTTAATATAATTTGTAAAGAGTGTTTGACAATAAATAATTTAATACCATATATTGTAATATTTATATATCGATCTAAAAATATCTCATTGTGCATGATAGGCATCAAATATTAATATCAGAAAGTGCAAACTTTGGCATCCTAGTCATTGAAGAAGACAACAGAATCTAATGATAACTTGAAATTTCCAAACAAGAAAACTGTATTTTTGTATGAGCTCCAAGTATTTCCTCCGAAACAGAAGAATAGATTGTCCCCAGAATGGGTTCTAAGAAATCTTACATCTTTAGCAACAAGTGAGACCTTCCTCAGATATTTATTCAAGTTAAAAAAAATAGATCTAATCGTAAAATGCTCTACTGATGTTGATTATAACTTTTATCATCACTAAGTTGATGCACTGACAAAAAGAGTACGTATAACAGAGAACAGATAGAGGGGTGAAGCACTCAGAGAGAGAGAGAGAGAGAGACAAAGACAGAGAGAGGATTGAGGGAACGATAGTAGAGGAAAAGACAGAACAAGTAGAGAGAAAAGAGTGAATGAAGCAGTTCTAATGTGCCATGTCTTTAAGATGAAATATTTAGCCAAAAGTCTTATTTATATGCCTGATTTCTGAACATCGGCCGCCAACTCCCAGATATAGCAATGTTTGCGTTCATTCGGATCTATTATGATTATACTCACATTCGTCCTCTGCCCCTCTTTGAATTCATTTCGACCAACGCCTCTGTCAAATGTTCCCATAGGATTACATTGAAAATAGTCCAAGAACAAAATATTCAAACACAGCATCACATTTCAGCGATGGACTCTCCAAATACAAATTAATAATTCACCGTTACCTCCGTCACCCTAGAGGGTAGTTTTATTAGAATTGTCTAAACTTAATCGTAAGTATTAAATGTCTTGACATTTGAGTATCTAGAAGTCTAAGTTTTCTCTCCACGTAACATATACGGTTACTGTAAACATTTTGAAACCAGAGCCACGCCATTGAAGGGTTTTATTTGTTTGTTTGTTCAATACGAACTACTTCGCCTGGCATCGCACTAGTCACTGTGGTTTAAATCTAGGTTTATAAAGTAAGGACAGACAAGAGAGAGGAGGAGGGAGGCGGAGAGGATAAAAGAACAAAAGGGAATGATACCTCCTATGATGGTCGCGGGTGTATTGATGTTAGGCGTACTCATCTGGAGGAGAGCGGAGAGATGCACGCAGGTGGAGAGGATTGTGGTGAGATCGTCGGGCATAGGTGTGTGAGAGAGACAGAGAGAGAGAGGTGAGATGAAAAGAGAGAGAAAGAGAGAGAAAAGAGAGAGAAGGTGGTGAAAAAAGTGTGTGAGAGAGACATAGAGAAAGGGAGAGAGAAAGAGAGAAAAGAGAGAGAGAGAGAGAGGGGAGAAAAGAGAGAGAGAGAGAGAGGGGAGAAAAGAGAGAGAGAGAGAGATAGAGAGTCAGGGAGAGCGATTCATACAAACAGAGAAGACAGAGAGAAGGGTTGGGAGAAAGTGTGAGAGGGAGAAAGACAGAAAAAGAGAGTGATAGAGAGATTGTTTCCATCACGTATGTTGGGGGCAGACGCTTGACTGACATCAAAACAGGCGTAGGGATGCGCGAACGCATAGATCCATAATGACATGACACACTGTACAACAAGGCTTCACTTTGATTTGTTCTCCTCGTTTCTATTTATTGAAAACAAATGTTCATTTATTGACACGAAGGAAGACAAGGCAGAGAAGACTTGGGGGTTAGGATTGTATCATCTAGCAAAACCGCTTCATTTGACTTTGAACTATGTTATCTAAAGGGGCATTCAAAGTGCTAAAAAAGGCAAATTTTGTACGGACACAGATGGTGACCAAGAAGGCTACGGAGAGCAATAAAAGCATTGACCTCATCTCTTGTCTAAATGCGTATCAAATGAAAAACAAAAGTTGCTTCCTCTACCACCAAAGCGGTGTCTCCTATTCTTTTTGACTGCCCCAGACCCTTACCCATAGCTTTTATATAGCGCTACTTTCATGCTAATAGCATGCTCAGAGCGCTATGGTCCAATCTCATTTGTGGACCAGTGGGAAGGGGTATCTGGGAGAAGGTTTTCCGTGCTGCCTTTAGGTGCTCAGTAAACACAACTCTGCTCGAGTCGGTTGTCGAACCTCGAGCCCCCTTCATAGGTAGTCCAAGTTCAAGCGTAATTACTCTGTCTCGACAGGTCTGGGAAATCAAAAACTCTCGACCCGTATGGTGCTATGTATGCACTACGCGAAACAGCAGGGTTTCTGTCCAGGGCTTTTGCAAGAGAAGATTTGAGCCTCTCAAGCCATCACTCTAATGGAGTTTAATGATGATTACTTTCGAAGTGAATGCCATCTTTACGGCTTTACCTGCCTTATTTGTGGACGGGAATGTTTCTTTAGAATAGGGCTTTACATTCACACGAACAATTGCTGTACACGATGAACCATGGTCGTTCTGCGACCAACATATGGGGCAAATTTCAACATTTATTTTTACAAAAGCTGCTTACAAGCCACCCGGTACAATTTGCTAGCGATACATGCATCTCCCCCTTTTCCATTCCACTATTGCTAAAATGAAAAGCACACAGTTAATCTTGCCTAGACATTAGGAGTCTTCATTTGGCGATGTTCATACATGGAGGTAAAAATCCATAAGTAGCGCAAGCTTTATTGTGTATCCGGTGTACAGAATACGAAAGTATTGATAAGTATTTTACTAAACCATATTTTCCTGACACAAATTTAGCACTCTCCCATCTGTAGGCCAATGCCCTTGTAGCCTAAACTTAAGTTTTATTATTTACTTGGCGAGACTGATCATTCAAAATGACTTCCTTGACAGTGTTTATTTCATCTAGTTCTTTCAAAATCTCTCAATTTTTTTACTTTTCCCTTTCAAACGTTTTTGTTTCTTTAGCCCGTGTTTTATTGTCAGGGGCGTGTCTTTATGTCTCTTTCTCTTTCTTTCTTACTTACCTTTATTGCTTAAAAACGTAAACGAGGTTTTAAAAACAACATTTCTTTCAGGGGTTTCCACTGCACGTTCTAGCGAACACGCATTGCGTGTGAAGAGTGTGTCGGAAAGGCTCCTCAGCTAAACCGTCAATTCCTCCTTGCCGTTCCTCAAAGAGGACAAACGATCTCGTAGCGGCCCTCTTATGGTTAGTGGTGGAGGTGCGTTGTAGGAATATGGATAAATCTCTGTATGGGCTTGTGGGAAGGGTTTCACCAGGCTTGATGAGCCGTGTTCCACACTAAAATGTGATTTTATGATCTTTTAGTGGATGAGAGGCCTCCGGACAAAGTGGTCGGTGAGGAGATAAACTCTCATTCCAGGCTTCTGGGTAACAGCCTTCCTTTTTGGTCAGGGTCATAATAAGCAAGCTTGACACTTAATTGACACTCTCCATGGGAAAATGTATAGGTTAGCCTAAGTAAATATTATATCACCGTGAAGTATTTCTGTAAGGTCATCCATAGGTGTGACTTGGAATTTAATGCAAGGATTATGGGGAAAACTATAGATCAAGAATACGTGTAAATTAAAGATTTAGAGCCCGAATAGTAGTGATGCAGTGATGACATATTAAGAGACAAATTAGTATTTCACAGTGAGATTAGCAATCAAGTAATTAAAAATTTAATTCTAGATATTACAGTTTCTTTTATGAAACTTCCAAAATTCTATTATGTTTATTATGTGTTTATGACTTGCTATATTCCTGTGTGAAATTGAAGAGGGCATTCTTTTAGACCAGAAATATATTTATAGGTCGTAAAAATAAATAAACAAATAAATAAAAATATTTATAAGATAATTTATACAATTATCAATAAAATACTGTTTGATTCATTAAGTTTTAATATTACAAATTTATTATAATTATAAAATAATATTCATAGTATATATATATATTTTAAAACAACAAACCAAGTCTTCATGCAAAATGAAAAAAAAAGTTTTTACATCCCTTTACAAAAATAAAAATCAAAGCTCTACAGTCTACATTCTACATTAGTGATGCCCAAAATACGGCCCGCGGGCCAGATTCGGCCAGCGACGTGCTTCCATCCGGCCCGCCGAAATATCGGCACAAAATACAGAAATTCCCCCTCCCCCTCCCCCAAAATGTTCAAAGGTATCTTTACCTACGTTAGAGCCGTCAACTAGTTCTAATGGATTACTAACAAGGCATTTAACATTGGTGCGTTCATGAAATAGAACTACAGAATCTACTATGAAAAGTGAACGGATCTTTACTTTTTTGTAGAGCATGATACCATTGCTAGCCAACATGTTTGTTTTAATGAAGAAAGTGTGGCTGTTTTTAAAAACAAGAACAACAAAATAGAAACAGAACTTACGCCATTTGTTTAAAGTGTAAAGAGAAGATTCAACTCTCCCAATACTTCAATGTCATGTACTAGATCCTCGGGTTTGAAATAAAATAGTTTCAGGTCAATTTCATTCAGTTTTTGTATCTTTTCCATCATGTGGCCCGCGACACTAGTTTTTGGAAATTAAAATAGCCCGCAGATTGAATTAGGTTGGGCATCACTGTTCTACATAATCAGTGACATGTTCAGTCCCAACAGTCAGTTTCATGGGATGTCGAACATCACGACCTCTTCTATCAACTAGGAAATATTTGCATTGAACTTTTTTATTTCTTTATTTAAAAGATATAATAAAAATATGGAGGGTGTTTTAAAGCAGTATTCATTCAATAACAATCATTTATGCATTTTTTTGAAAACTTTTAAAATAACACAAAGATTAAATAAGTAAGATAGAGAGAGATATGAAGAGAGACAGATAGAGATGGAGAGAGAGAGATATATATGGAGAGAGAGATATATGGAGAGAGAAATATGGAGAGAGAGAGAGAGATATGGAGAGAGAGAGAGAGATGGAGTGAAAAAGAAAGAGAGCGCTATAAAGACAAAGGGGAGACGACATGCGGAGAATTGACAAATTATAGACGGACAAAGAAAGAGATAAATGAGACAGAGAGATGAAGAAAGAGAGGGTGAGAGAGAAAGAGAGATGGAGAGAGACAGAGAGAGGAAAAGAGGGATGGACAGAAAAGAAGACAGAAAGTGAGAGATTGGATGGATGGATTAGATAGATAGATAGACATGTTAGATAGATAGATAGATAGATAGAAGATAGATAGATAGATAGATTGATAGATATGTTAGATAGATAGATAGATATGTTAGATAGATAGATAGATATGTTAGATAGATAGATAGATAAATAGATAAATAGATAAATAGATAAATAGATAAATAGATAAATAGATAGATAGATAGATAGATAGATAGATAGATAGATAGATAGATAAATAGATAGATAGATGCATTAGAAGGTAGAGGGGATCAATGGATCATGGCTTAAACAGGGGCAGACAAGAATACAAATATGAGGAGTAAGACTCGAGGCAAGATGCATCAGCCTTTTAAGACGCGAGAGAAGATTAATCACCATAGAGAGCTAGACTCGAGACAAGACACACCCTGGTGGTTAAGACGCGAGACAAGACACATCATCACCAGAATGGAGACATCATCGTTATTCTCCCCAACAAAAGTTATTTCCAGATCGACACGAAGTTTTGTGGACTCCACAAAATTTGACCTCGACATTTCTTGGTGAGGAAGACTCATCATTGGCCTCCTTCAGTCGTAGGACGACTATGGTTCATCTCAGAGCACACTACCTCATGTGGCTGTGGAGCCCTATTTTGGAGAGACACTCCCGTCCACAGATAGCGCAGGTTAGGGTCCCGTTGCTTTTGCTTCTGTGGTAGAGGAGCTGGCCGTTTTTCGGTTTGTGCGTTTTTCTTCCTGGGCTGAGACCCATGTACTTTCACTGTCCATAGCTTTCTTGGTCACTGTCTCTCTCCACCTGTTGCGGTCTAGAGCTATGTCTTCCCAATTGTCAGTGTTGATGTTCACTGATTTGAGGTCACGTTTTATTACATCTATGTAACGGAGGTGGGGGCGACCAGTTTTTCTTGTGCCAGTTGCGAGTTGACCATAGAGGATGACTTTCGGGATGCGCTTGTCCTCCATCCGGCGAACATGTCCAAGCCAGTGCAATCGGCGTTGTCTGAGGGCTGTAAAGATGCTGGGAATACCTGATCGCGCAAGGATCTCAGTATTGCACACTTTTTCTTTCCATGTGACATTCAAGATCCTACGGAGACATCTCAAATGGAATGAGTTTAGTTTTCTCTCTTGCTTTGCGTAGGTGGTCCATGATTCACTGCCATTCAGCAGTGTACTCATAACGCATGCCTTGTAGACTTCCATTTTGGTCACCGTAGTTAGCTTATGGTTTTCCCAAACTCTTAGTCTGAGTCTAGCGAATGTCGATCAGCAGCCTTCCCTATGCGTTTTTTCATCTCCTCTTCTAGGGACAGGTCATCTGTAGTTGTGGATCCCAGATAGTAGAATTCGTTTACGGTGTCCAGCTTGTTATCGTCAATGAGGATGGAGGGTGGTGCTGTAGTAGGTGGTCCCATAACATTTGTTTTCTTCGTGCTAATAGTCAAGCCATATTCTTTACAGGCCTGAGAGAAGCGAAACATTAGTGACTGAAGTTCCTCTTGTGTGTGTGCCACTACCGCTGCGTCATCCGCGAATAGCATATCTCTTACGAGGGTGGCTCTGATTTTAGTTTTGGCCCTCAGTCTGGCAATATTTAGGAGTTTGCCATCAAATCTGGAATGGAGATAGATGCCTTCAGTGGATTTGTCAAACGCGTTGTGGATTAGCAGTGAAAATAGTATTCCAAAGAGGGTTGGGGCCAGGACACATCCTTGTTTAACTCCGCTGTTTATACTGAAACTTTCAGAGCTGGCACCGTTGAATTGCACTGTGCCCATCATATTTTGGTGGAAAGATATGATTACATTTAGTAGCTTGGGTGGACAGCCTATTAACTGTAAAATTTTGAGGAGGCCATCTCTGCTAACTAGATCGAAGGCCTTTGTCAGGTCAATAAACGCAATGTACAAAGGCATCCTTTGTTCTCTGCACTTTTCCTGGAGTTGGCGGATGGAGAAAATCATGTCAATCGTGGATCTCCCTGAGCGGAAGCCGCATTGTGATTCTGGATAGACCCGATCAGCGAGTTGGCAAGCTTACCAGGTTCCGCAAGGTTGTTAACGGGTTCCGCAAGGTTGTTAACGCCGGAAGTGGTAATGGTCTTAAGCCCATCATTACCTACAAAGTGCTTCCAATGGCATGCGTCTCAAATAGCCGCTGACAACCATTCCTACTCCTGGCCTTCACGTGTGGCTCAGTTACTGAGCCTGGCGGAACCGTTACCACAGACAGGAGAAGGGGCAAATGCGAGCAACTGGCGCCTAAACCAGTAAGCTTCGGGCAGAAGGGGCTCGTTAGCCTTGGTTGGCTACCCATCTAGGAGAAGGAAAACTCTGAATCCAAACCTCCGCTGCCCTGCGGCTATACCCAAACACGGGAAAGGCTTCGGGAGACAACCCTGAGGAAAAATCAGGAGCTGGTGACTCTTAGGCAGACTGTGGCACACCGTTCTACAGCCTGGCAGATCCTGCGGCGCTACAGATCCCAAACTGTACTGGATACTCCGTTCCTTTGGTCACATCAGCTGCGCGGAGAGGGTGGAACTGCTGTGTGGACGACATCGTTCCGACCATAAACAATGCCCAGGCTTTCATCTCACTTAGTCAAAGCCCTAACCCTAAAAAACTGGAGAGGACACTCTAGCTTCGCCTTTGGCGTCGGCCAAACACGGGAAGTGGCAGTCACCGGTTATAAGCTCAAATGCTTAATTGACGTAGAGCAGGGCGCCAGGGGCCACTTTCGTCGGTGGGAGGGATCCTAGGATTCCAATGGACAGCTACCGCCCGCCTCAAGCTGGGCAGCCCCCAGCCAATAAAGTGCTGTCCCGTCATGCCTGTCTTCCTCGTTTGGGTACACGACTATAGGACAAAATCTGAAAAGCAGGCACAAAGCCAATGTACCAGTCGACATGAAGAAAAAAAAGAGGAGCTCCACTCTTAAACTGGGCACGTGGAATGTGCGTACTCTACAAACTGGACTTAATGAAAACCTACCAGACATAGAAGATGTCAGAAAATCTGCAATAATAAACGATGAACTGTCCAGGTTCAAAGTAGACATTGTCACCCTTCAGGAAACTCGTTTAGCTGACTCTGGATCAATCAAAGAAAAAGACTACTCCTTCTTCTGGCAAGGCAAAGCCGAAAGTGAAGTAAGGGAACATGGCGTTGGTTTTGCAGTTAAGAACACACTGCTGAACACAGTAGAGCTGAAGTGCAACGGTTCAGAAAGACTCCTATCACTACGCCTTAATACATCTATTGGACATGTGACTTTGATATGTGCCTACGCTCCTACTCTTAAGTTCCACACCAGAGGCCAAAGATATGTTTTATGACAACCTTTCGTCTGCTCTTAGCGAGATCCCAACTACGGAACAGGTTATCATCCTCGGCGACCTCAATGCACGCGTTGGATCTGAGGAAGACTAGTACACGACAATTCGTATAGCTCAATCTTTTATTGGGCAGCTTCATCTATGGCAAATAATTATAGCTGTTTGGTGTATTCGGTCAACAGAGAGAAAAGGTATTGAGATCTCGAAAATCAAAGTGTAGCACCTAGCATTTTATTTTGGCAATTAATTTCAAACTCTCTTTTAATATCTGTTTGTTTTTCTTAAAGTTCCTTTATGTCCTGACAATATATGAAATTGATAAGCTTGACATTGGTAAGGTCTGAAATTGATACCTTTATAAGAAATTTAATGACGATGAAATTCTTCAATTTTCATAGACGCATTAACGATGGAAACTTTCTTCATTTAGTTCAAATGTGTATATGTCAGTGACATTGCATAATTCTTTGACTATTCACTTCGGCTTGGGGCACGCTGGGAAAAGTATTAGTGCCAGCCTCGTGGAGCAGTCATCGTCAGTCACGTGATATGTTTACTTTAACCCTTCAGACCCATTTTTGTGTTCACCTTGACATGATTCTGTTATCAGCAGGCATTAATAATTGATTGTAGCATCTCTGGATGCAGCTGGTTGAGAAATAGTCGAGTCCATGTCGTGAGGCATTCTGTATCAGATAAACAAAATGGCGGAATCGTGTTCGAGGGGAGCTAATTGTGTATTATTTGATTCATAACTCGTTGACGGTTGGTATTACAAAATAAGTCGGCGACTTTGACTAAAGCAGAATTAGTGCATCAAACTAATGTGCACGAGTCTAACATGTCCAGGTTTACTGTACTATTACAATAACTTAATGGGATTTGGAGATCGATCCGCCCCCCCCTCTCTCCATTCTTCCTCTAGTTATTAGCATCCTTCTACAGCTATGTATTTTTACAAAGCTTATATAAAGTCACTCTGTCTGTCTGTCTGTCTTGTAAAAAGTGTGTACACTTTATTCCTCCAACACCCAATCTCTGATGAAGTTGAAATTTTGCACAATAAAAAAAAAATAACTCATTAGTTAATTAACTATTGGTAATAAATTATTTTGTTTTGTTATCTCAAACAAGGGGAAATAATTTGTACTTGACTGAAGTGTTATAAGGTGAAATAGTCCCCTTTATAGGTCGCCGTCTGAGTCATAGTGAACGCAACATGAAATTAGGACGAGACTTTAGAAACGTTAGATAACTACAATCTTCAATGTTCATAAGCTCTCCACAAGCAGAGTGGTTACCGTGTTGGCTTGAGAAGCCTGAGAAGGCTTAAGCCAAGAGTTTGAATTCAGGTCGTTCACCTTTTTAAAAAAAAAAATATTAATGCTTTTTATAGTTAGTCTAGAATCTAAATCTATTAAAAATTAAATTACCGGTCAGATCCAAAATAATTGATACAAGTACGCATAATGTAAGCTTTGCTTTTTTAAAGTATTTTAAAATATTTTCTTGTTTACAATTCCTCTTACCAGATTGCAAACTCTTTAAGTTTTCTGGTTGTGTTAGGATCTCCTCGAATTCCACAAATTTGACAGTGTATGTCTAATTTTTTTAATTTTTTTTTTTTTGGGGGGGGGGGCGGAAATTTACTAGATAAATCGCAACACAGAAAATCTCAGGTTTGACCATTGTAATTGTGCAAACATCTTCAAATCATCTAGAGATCTATCTTGAACACTCGTCGTAGGAAATTCCCGCATATATTCATTCGAGCGTTAAACTAACAGATGTTCAGGAACGTTTTCGCACCGTCTTAAGTAGAAATAAGTCTTAGACTACTTTCTTTTTACGTAACACCAAACTAGAATTTTTGACACCATATATCTAGATCCAGTATTCTAGTCTAGACTACTGTCTTTTAACCATTGAGACACGTGTGGTAGTTTAGCTACTAAAATATCAGAATTGTCTATCCATTTTGTATGCACTCATTGTAAAATGGCCAGTGGCATAGCTAGGAATTTGCCATCATTTGGGGCTTGACCTCTTTTGGGGTTCTGCATTTTGCGTAATATTTAATATTTAATGTAAAAAAAAACACTCATTTTGGGGGCCCTGAGGGATTTTTAAATTCTCCCTTTCCCCACCCCCCTCCACCCTAGCTTCGCCTCTGAAAATAGCTCACCACTTTAAGGGTTAATGTTTCTGGATTCATATCACCAAACTAAAATTTCATATACTCTAAGTATATTTATACATTGGCGTAACCAGAATTTTTTTCGGAAAAGGGTATTGGGATGGGATAAAAATGTTACTTGTTTGTTTATGAGTTATTAAGAGCAAAGTAATTTTTGTTACAAAAAGTCATCAGCTTCGTGAAGGAGAAATTTTCTTTAAAAAATGTATTTTAAAAATTTTTTACTTGCAATTTTTTAAATAATAGATGATTATATATGAAACCAATCCGAAAAATGGCTAGCTCCTCTACTACCTAAGCAAAAGCCACGCTACTTGTTGACCGGAGTGTCTCTCCGAAATAGGGCTCGCACTAAATCTAGATCTACATCTTATCATATTGCCATTATTGCCATGTATAAGACCACAGTGACTTTTATAAAGTAGGTCGGAGATTCGGAACTACCTCATTTATATCGCCTCACGTCGTGCTTTCTGTGCAGCAAAGGAATCTATAACATCATCTAGAATCTAGATTATAGATCAATGCTGGCTTGTATTTTTGACTTTACATGAATAGCAAGAAAACATGGCAGTAGCTTAATATTTAATGTAAAAAAATTAGAATATTTATTTGGGGTAACTGTGTTTAAATCAATGGACACTAATGGACAGCCTAGAGCTGAGCGGATTTCTAGAGTACTTGAAACTGTCTGCAGTTTGTTTTCCTCTGTGTACGTGTACGCCTCAGTATAAAGCGTACTCATTAAATCTTGAAACAGAGTGCAATATTAATTATACATGCTTGGAAATTTTATTTAGATACTTTTGTCACATGCTGTTAATATCTCCATCAAATCGATACAATCCTACTAGTACTGGATCCGGTTGATATTTTGATAACAATGATATCGATGAAACAGATAAACCGCCAGTTTTGAAGATGGGATTCAAACAAATACAAATCCTTAGCCTGTGAGCAGACGGTAAAATAACGTGACATTTTAAGTTTAAATAAACAATCGGAAGATAGAAACGAAACAAAATACGCTACCTGTTGTCAATGTAAACATCCCCTCTGGACATTGTCTCCAAGGACTTTTTTTTTTCTCTCTCCTTTCGTTGACTGTGCTCGTGTATATCCAAAACTAATTGTCCAGTCCTGCACCTGACTCGGGAACACATCTACTTACTTTACTGCCTAGACAGAACGGGGGAGGCGGGCATTGCGCAAGGTATTACAGAGAAGAAAGAGGGGGGGTGGGGGGGGAGAATCTAGGCATTGTCTCTACTCTGGAATAGTTCATCAAATTGTAATGAGAAGGGGAGGGGTCGGGGGAGTGTTGTTTGTGAAGTTTTAGCAGATAAATTCATGGCGTCTAAGTTGTATTGATTCATAACAGGTATGGGGAATGTCGTTTTTCTGACACCACGAGATACAGGAGAGAGAGAGAGAGAGAGAGAGAGAGGGGGGGGGGAGAGAGAGAGAGAGGGGGGGAGAGAGAGAGAGAGGGGAGAGAGAGAGAGAGAGAGAGAGAGAGAGAGGGGGGGAGAGAGAGAGGGGGGGGGGGGGGGAGAGAGAGAGATAGGGGGGGGAGAGAGAGAGAGAGAGAGAGAGAGAGGGGGGGGGAGACGGAGAGAGAGAGAGAAAGCAGAATAAAGGGGGTGGGGAGAAGGAATCTTCGGATAAGATTAATATTTTAAAATTTGTTTCACCGCCTCGGGGCTCTTAATGTGAAAATCGGGTTGAAATGTTAAAAAAGTCGTTTGTTGATGTTTGTAAAAATAAAACACATTAATCTAAAATCTAACAAGCCAAGTGAAAAAGTGAAACAGTTTGAAGTCCAGAATGGAAGAAGAAAGAGAAGAATCTGAACAAAGGTAGATGATGTCACCGGTCAATGACCCCTGTCACACAGCCGCAAAGAGCCATATACATTTTCCTGACATTTTGTATCTCAGAATCAAAAATTGCTTTTAATTGACACCATCCACGTCATTGGTCTGGAAATTGTTTCAAATTTTTTTTTTGTTTACGATCTTCCGAAAGCATGTTTTTTTTTTAAATAAATATTTCTTTTAGTACATCAAAGTTTGCACAGACATTGAAACTATACTTAAAAACAAGATGAAAAAAAATAGCACCATAAATCTTTAGTAGAAATATACTCTACACAATTTCAGATCTAAAAAAAAATAAAAAAATTAAACCCTACATATCCGTTACTACACATATGTATATAGCGGAGACTGATTGTTAAAGAAGACCTGAACACTGACGTAGCAACATGTGGGCAGAGGAGATCAATAGCTCTTTGCCACTCAGTGTTCAGGCCTAGTTTGTCGACTGGTCTTAGAGTAACATACCCACGGGAGCTATCTACAAGCTCAATGTCTTCTTAATGGAGACAGAACAAAAAAGTGAGGGGGGGGGAATTAAAGTCAGGGCTATAATGTAAGCCCATGAAGTTAACACCTATCATTAATTAGACAAATAGAGGGTCAGGATAGAGCTATTTGTTTTAAAGAGTAGATCTTAGAACGATAAAAACAAATCAGATCCCCGATGTTTCATTTGATACATCTATCCCAATGAGCAAGTGAAAATGTGGGGGACAGACGGTGCGGCGGATTTATGAAATACAAATAAACACTTTGATTGGTTAATCGTGACGGATAAAAGTGACATTTAGGAGCGCGCGCGCTCTCTCTCTCTCTCTCGTGCACACACACACACGCACAACGACATAAATTGTGTGGTGCGTTATTTATAGGTGACCGCAATTTAATACGGCTCTCAGAATTACACCGCCGTCCCCCCCACCTTTTGCTTGGTCGAGGGTTGGTCAATGGGTGATAATTCCTCGACCAGCTAATTAGATCAGAGACAAAGTGACCCGGCCTTATTAGCGTGGCGTTGATACGAAGGATGCTGACGTCCCTTCTTGTGACCGAGTGTTGCTTAACTATATTGCAGAATACTGGGCAAAGGTTTGTAGCACCATAATATGCTCACATTGTTCTCACAGTGGGGCTTTGGTCAAATATGTGAAGCTTGAAAGAGAAAAGCTAAAAGTAATAGGTATTCTTTATCCTTTTTTTTACTTATTTCGTTCTTTCTTTCTCTGTCTATCTCTCTCTGTCTCTCTTTCTATCTCTCTCTGTCTCTCTTTCTATCTCTCTGTGTCTCTCTGTCTATCTCTCTCTGTCTCTCTTTCTATCTCTCTCTGTCTCTCTGTCTATCTCTCTCTGTCTCTCTGTCTATCTCTCTCTGTCTCTCTGTCTATCTCTCTGTGTCTCTCTGTCTATCTCTCTCTGTCTCTCTGTCTATCTCTCTCTGTCTCTCTGTCTATCTCTCTCTGTCTCTCTGTCTATCTCTCTCTGTCTCTCTGTCTATCTCTCTGTGTCTCTCTGTCTATCTCTCTCTGTCTCTCTGTCTATCTCTCTCTGTCTCTCTGTCTATCTCTCTCTGTCTCTCTGTCTATCTCTCTCTGTCTCTCTTTCTATCTCTCTCTGTCTCTCTGTCTATCTCTCTCTGTCTCTCTGTCTATCTCTCTCTGTCTCTCTGTCTATCTCTCTGTGTCTCTCTGTCTATCTCTCTCTGTCTCTCTGTCTATCTCTCTCTGTCTCTCTGTCTATCTCTCTCTGTCTCTCTGTCTATCTCTGTCTATCTCTCTCTGTCTCTCTGTCTATCTCTCTGTGTCTCTCTGTCTATCTCTCTCTGTCTCTCTGTCTATCTCTCTCTGTCTCTCTGTCTATCTCTCTGTGTCTCTCTGTCTATCTCTCTCTGTCTCTCTGTCTATCTCTCTGTGTCTCTCTGTCTATCTCTCTCTGTCTATCTCTCTCTGTCTCTCTGTCTATCTCTCTCTGTCTCTCTGTCTATCTCTCTCTGTCTCATTATTTACATTTATCTATTTTTTCCGATTTCTCTCTGTTTCTATCCATTTCTTTCTCTTGCCCTTTCTCTATCTCTATTTCCATTTTCTCTTACTCTATTTCTTTCTCTCTTTTTCTATTTCTCTCTCTCTCTCTCCATTTCTCTATCCTAAGTCTCCCCATATCTCTATTAATTTCTATCTCTCTTTTTTTCCGATTCTCTCACTATTAAATTGTATCTTTCTCTCACTTTCTCTTTCCATTTCGTTCTCATTCTCTCTATCTTTCCATTTTTCTCTTTCCTTCCATTTTTATCTCTCCCTTTCACTTTCTTTCTTTCTTTCTTTTTCCCTTGTTTCCCCTCTCATCTCCTCCCACTATCTATATCTTCATGTAACGAAAAGAATAAGTTGTGATCAAATCAAGTCAGGTGCTGTCCCCTTTTCACGCCTCGACAGAGCGAGGAAGTTTCAATGAAATTCAAAATAGTTTAGAAATACCCAAACGTAACTAGAACAAAAATATTGGAACATCTATATTTGACCAGAGTAAAACACCGTCAGTGAAATCACTAAAATTAGAGACACTTCAGGGCAGAAGAATAAAAATTAAAGTTACAATAATACATAAAACACTGAACCTCTAATAACAAATACAAAAACAAAACCCAATTTATACTCAGAAAGACATTTCTTAGTCCATATGATTGGACAAATTCCTACAAGTGCTCTTTCTTCCCTAGTGGGTTGCTTGAATTTGCCAGGAAAACTCTTTTTGAAGTAGCGTCTGTAGTTTATAAGATAAGATAAATAAGCCATAAGGAATTGTTGTACACCAGTGATGACTAAACTCTAAACTATGGCACGTGGGCCAAATCCGGTCCTGGACCTAGTGCTATTCCGGCCTCTCGAAGCGTCTGCTAGATGCGCATGATGAAACCGTAGAATGGCGTAGATGCTCGATCCCATAAGACTAGTGTTTGGCGGTGATTCGACCCTAGTCACATGTATCTGAAGTCTATGAGCTGATGTCTTTGGTTACTCCTGTTTTTGACCAACACATACCAGACAGTGGTAGCCTACATTCCATGGTATTCACCATTATCCTCAAACTCTATTCGAGTGAGGGCTTGAGAGATTTAAATCCTCTCTTGGAGAGAAACCTTGCTGATTTGCGTAGTGCATAAATGTCATCATACCAGATTTCCCAGACCTGTCGAGACGGAGATCAGCAAGTCTGGGGCAGTCAAACAGAATATGAGACAAGGTTTCCTCTTCTTCCCCGCATTGGGGCACCTTGGGTCGAAATTTGGCCTAACCCTTACCAAATGTGAGCCAACGGGACAGTGGGTGTCTTGCACTAGGCTATAATAGCCAGGGCCGGACTTATGCCACTGGAACCTATACGGTAGCAGTGGGCCCCGCACTTTCATAGGCCTCGCGATAATTTTTTATGTAAATTATTAAATTAAAACATTATAGTAGGATTTGCGCGGCTTCCTTGTTTTCCAGGGGCATGTGGAAATCTTATGTAATTTCAAAATATACCAAAAAGATCTGGAAATCTCATTAAATTAAAAATCCCCTGAAAACTCATAAAAAATCTACTTAGAAATAGAAAAAAAAATTCATTTTAGGGTACATATCGTACTCGCTATAAAAAAACAGCATAGTCATCTATCATTTAATAAAAGTTTATAGTTAAGACGAATGCATTTTCTAATACAAAATCTTAATTTTGACATTATGCTCATCACTACCCAGACTGGACCCCACGCAATCTGTTTCGCATAGCGAGATATGACCCACGGGCCCTAGTTTGGATATTACTGATCTACTGGATTGAATTTAGATCTATGTCAAACATGGAGAATGTTCCCTTCACATTTACTTTGACATCAAAATGAAAATTGAGGGGGAGAATGGGTTTACCCGTTCAGAAGACATTCATATAACATAGAAAATAATGTGAAAACGGGTTTACCCGATTTGTTAAAAAGTTTCGTTCTTTATCAATGATACAATTATTTACTTTTTGTCTATATTTAGGGCCCTCCGGTTGTGGGAGGGACATTAAACGTACACAGCGGTCCACACAAAGGCATAAGGAACATTTTTATTTAGCTTTATCAAGATTGGTCATATGGCTTTGATTTTTATTCTAGACATATTTATATACATACATACTCCTTACATTGTACTTGGTATTATAGGTAATTTTAATTCAAATCAAAGCTTAAGAAATTAAAAAGATATAATATTAGAGATATGCATATAAGAAGGAGAGGAAACAAAAAGTAGAGATTAAATAACAGAAACTTACAATCAAAGAAACACAACGCTATTTTCATTCAATATCAAGATATGGAAACAAAAAAAAGTTGTTTACTCACCAAGCAGACGACTTTGTCTGGAGTTATATGTCCCTGCCACGACATCACTTCCTTCTAATAGATGAGTAGAAGGTCAACGAATATATCCTCCGCTGGGAATAGGCCGCACAGTGCTAACGAGGTTAAAAGATTGTCATATACATGGGTATGGTTCGTAGTTCGCTCAGGTGGTTAGCGGTTCTTTATCGAGCAAACTCATTTCTAATGTCACTCCGATAAAATAGACGAAAGAACAAAATCACCGGAACAACACATTGATGGAATCATCACAAGTGACTGAAATTATGATAATAAAAGATACTTAATATTACAACAGTACAATATCTAACCTCGCCATGATGGTGAATGTCTGATAATGTCTGGAACAGAAATGCTGACCCACAGACACAACATGGTTAATTGTGCTTGTCAAGTGTGTAAATAGTATTAGAATTGATATTATCACAGCCAGACCTTTACACGGAACACATACACATATATTTACACACACACGCTACTTATCACACACATGGGCTACAAATCTGCAATGGTATAAAGCAGTTCTTGCTCTGTACCCCCCCCCCCCTCATGTGCTTTCAAAGAGTTGATTCTATTTCTCTTTCCTATTCAGAAATCAATGACTTTGGTGAAAGGGCCGTGTAGAAGGAATTAGAAATCCTGACCAGGTCCAATTAGTGAGAATGAACGAGAGAAACGAATTCATCCCCCAACTGTACCCCCCATGTGCTTTCAAAGAGTTGATTCTATTTCTCTTTCCTGTTCAGAAATCAATGACTTTGGTGAAAGGGCCGTGTAGAAGGAATTAGAAATCCTGACCAGGTCCAATTAGTGAGAATGAACGAGAGAAACGAATTCATCCCCCAACTGTACCCCCCATGTGCTTTCAAAGAGTTGATTCTATTTCTCTTTCCTGTTCAGAAATCAATGACTTTGGTGAAAGGGCCGTGTAGAAGGAATTAGAAATCCTGACCAGGTCCAATTAGTGAGAATGAACGAGAGAAACGAATTCATCCCCCAACTTACCTGTTTGGGCTTACAGTTTTACATAGGTGTACATATATAGATCTACATGTGCAAAAACAAAATATGATAAATATTTTCCCGTTATAACTCAGTATATGTGTGCTAAGTTAAAATGTATATGAGTTACAAAATTTTTACGGCAATTTATTGACACAGTTCGTACGGTCCTCCTCCGATGATTAACTAAATAATGTGTTTAAGTCATTTTTTGTCTCTCTACAGTTGTTAGTATTTAGTTCAACTATTTTATTTTGTTGAAATAGAAAGTTTTTGTATTTTGAAAACGGCTCGATATTCCAAAAAAAATTGACAGTTTGTGTATATCTTTGGGGAAAAACAATCACAAGCTGATTGGCCAAACAATGAAAACTTTAGTTTGACCGCTATAATTTTCGACAATATATTGTATCATTTTAACATTTGATTTGGCTTTACATTTTTATATCTAAGAAATTGTTGCGATTGTCGTCAAAGAAAAAAAAAGATTATACATAAATAAATAAAAGTTGTCTGATTATTATAATACATGTTCCTTGGCCTTAGATGGACAATAGTTAGCCCAAGGAACATGTGTTGCTTTCCGGACTAGCCATCGCAACCTTGACAAATGTTCTGTGCTTCTAGACGAGAAGTTTGTCCTTTTATTTTTGGCCTGTGTGAGTTAACATTCTCATGGCCTCTTCATTGATCTCTTCCAAGTTCTTTGAATAAGTTTAACATTAATTTAAGGATTTTATTTTATTTTTTTTTTGTTGAAAGACCAGGTCTGACATGACACTGAATTATATATTACCCCCATCCCTCCATAAAAGTCAAAGTAGATTGAAGAGAACATAGTATATTGGATTAAAAAGTTTGATGGCTAAATTATCTTCTCATTACGTTTAATAACATAATTGCTTAAAACTTATGGAGGTAGTTCTTTAAAGTATCTCAAAAATACCACATAATGTCCAAAAATTAGCGCATTAGAGCATCTAAAATAGTGCATTACAGCGTCTAAAAGTAATCTTTAATGTTTAACAATTTTTCCTTATTGTGTCCAAAAATGGATGAACATAGTGTATAAAAATAAATTTTGAAAGCGCCTAAAAGTATGGCTCCTTAAAACGACTACAAATATTTCCTTAATACGTTGAAAAGAGTTGTAATGTGAAAAGAAGTTCATTATAGAGTCTAAAAATGTTCCTTCAAACGTTGTTTTTAACTAGTGATGTCGTAATATCTAATCTCATTCTGTTTTTCTTTTTCATCTAATTATTATAAATTATTGTTACAAAAATGTTGCCCTCAAATTGAATGAAGACATCAACAAGTCACTTTGCGTTACATGCATATTTTAATTTCTCTATCATGAAGCCCACAGAGAATGAAATCCCAAAAGGTCCTCGCCCATTTCTGTCCTAAGAGACCAAGTTAAAGTAAATAAAGAGTGGCCGTGTGTTTTATCAAGATGGCATCAAAAAGATTGATTTTATGGACAATACTAACAAAACTGTTGTTTTTTTAATGCGATTCTGATTTTAACTAACGTGCTTGTTGGCGAGCTTTAGCTACAGAGGCGTATCCATAAGAAATAAGATAAGCTTTTGGTCATGTAATCATTGGAATCAAAAGTAGCAGTTCATCGTCCCTTGAAGTATAAACTGGCCATCGTCCCCTGAAGTGGGGGTTCCTTCACTGAGTTGGATCAGCACCTACTTTTTATCACATATGTGCCGCCCTTAAGGTAGATAACCTCTACATTATGTCATATAGTAGTATCGCCCCTAAAGTAGATCCGCACCTACTTGTTCTAATATGAGAGTTCCGCCATTGAGGTAGATCTTCACCTACTTGTTCTCATGTGGGGTTTCCGCCTCTGGGGTAGATCATGATGAACTAGTTAGTTAGTATTAGCTCTTTTGAGTTTCGTGACTAGAGTTACCGAACTTTGCAATATTGACATCATGCATTAGCCACCGACTCAATGAATCGTGCCTGCATGTTTTACGTTGTTAGTCCTACTGTCCTTGTGTTTGTGTGTTTTCTTGATGTATGTGTGTTTACTTAATGTGTGTATGTGTGTTTACTTGATGTGTGTACGTGTGTTTACTTGATGTGTGTATGTGTGTTCACTTGATGTGTGTATGTGTGTTTGCTTGATGTGTGTATTGTGTTCACTTTTTTGTGTGTATGTGTGTTTATTTGATGTGTTTTTTAATGGAACTGGTAATATTATTTTCGCTTATGCGTTTACATAAAGTGTGGATAGTGTTTTTGGAGTCACTGGCTGATTTGAACTCTGTGTAAGTGTGTGTTTACATAAAGTGTGTTTCTGGAAACGAAGTCAAAGACAATATGTGTACATGTTTGCGTGAGGGCATTGCTAGATGCGATCTTAATCTGCATGTCTACGTATCTTATATAACCTTAAGTCTGGATCTAAGCAGTGACCTAACAATGGGATTGAGATGCTGCAAAAAGATCCTAGGCATCATATACAAAAACAGCCTTAAAAATGAAGAGATTAGAGACAGGATTAGATGCAGGATTAATGCAACAATTGAACCTAACGATGATCTGCTAACTCCTGTCAAAAAACGCAAACTAAAACTATTAAGGCCATATTACAAAGTCACCAAGACTCGTAAACACTTTCCATCAGGAAATGGAACCAGGAAAAAGAAGACAGCATACAGAGAAAGTGATGGGAAGACAACATCAAAAGCCAGAGGAATGGAGAAAGACGGTCAACAGATCTTGTGTGGTGCCCCAGTGGTCAGACAGGCTAATGGATAGGTGAAGGTGAAATCAGGTTATAAAAAATGTTATATCTATAGTTGTGTTTACATTAACGTCGTCTGCTGTCAAGAGGCCGTTTTAATGGGAGATAATGTTACATTTGTTATAGATACTGACTGAAGAAAATTATCGTTTCTATGACAACCCTTAGTTTGCTCCAATATACAATACTACATAACTCTACGTTAAAAGAAATATTATGTAAAATGAAATGTTTTCGGTTATGTTTCAAGGTTCGGGTCGTGATGAAATGTAATTCTCTCCCCTGGTTTTTAAAGCTGTCATTACAACTTTTATCAATTTTTTTTTTAAAGCGGTCGATGTAGGAAAAAATCCGCTATTAGTGTGTCCGTCTGTCACGACGAGTTCTCGAAAACCAAAAACGCTATTGAAAAATTGGTTCTCAGCATCGCATTCGTTCTGAATTGACGACATGGAAACGTATGGATTTCTAAACGCATACACTTTAACACGTTTGTTGTATGCACAGACATAAGAACCATTTTAAAAACATAGTAAAACAAAAAGGCAGGGCTTGTTTCGAATGTTACGTAATATTAGAAAAAATCACCTTAATTAGCTCGGCGACCCCTCATTACAATCCCTCATTTATTCGCGACCCCAACAGAAAATAATTTTGGTTTATAAGTATGATGTTCCAAAATTAGAATTGGAGGCCTAATGTAACTATCTGATCTGCATTGCCAAAGCTTAATGCTTCATCACTGTACAGTATGCCGCCATTCTAGTCTTGAACTATCTAGTTCTTCTTATCATCCAATTACAAATCAATAAAATAATTTCTTGATGTTTTGAATAAATATGGTGACTTGTATTTCCTAGTCACATTCTACACACGTGACAATTGTCTGTATTTAAACTTGTTAACAAACAGGCTGTTTCAAGAACAACACAAATATTATTGCAAATGGAAGAAGGTAGGTGTGCAACACAGAGATATCAGAACATGACTGCAAACAATTAATTCAAGAGAAACGTTTCACTGTTCAACTATTTATGTCTCCTAAAAATCTTTAACTTTGACTTCCATTAGATTTCTGGCAAGTGTAAATGGGATGTTGAGTAACTTTGGAAAGTAGGAGGAATTCGTGTCTACAGACTTGCGCAAATGTTCTTTCACAGAAATGATCTTTTTATCAGTTTCCCAGGTTCAAGGTCATTTCCCTCCTAGAGAGCAGATACAGTTGGAAGCATGTAAAACATTCATAAGTGCTATCTCCTCATTCTTTAATTCAAAAGATTAGCCCCTTTTTTTTTAAAAATAAATCCCTATTTTAGTAAGCACATACGCATAAACTAATCTAAAATAATATCTACGGTCAAATTGGGGTAAACCTTCATTTTTAATATTGATGTACAAATGACAGTAAGTGCCCTACTCATTTTAACCAAAGATAAAAATGTTTGAACTGTATTATTTTTTTTTATTTTGTATCAAATTCTCTAGCGCTGCCATATTCAATATTCATTAAAAGGGAAACAAAATTCATATTAGCCTCCTTGAGCGTGTGATCTGAAAAAATGTATGAGGATATGGTAGATCTGCAGGATAAAAAATCTCTCTGACACCAAACGAAAATCTTCCTAGGAATGTTCAGGGTCACAAAGATGTTTGCGAGGTGAGTAGTCACCTCACCATCAGCTGGTATCACTACTGGGAAGTTTGTAATTTTAGTTAATTTCTACAGTCGATTAATCTCCGAGCAAAGTTTTCATACTCCGATCTTGTCACTTTTGGTTTTTTGTTTTAACTTATGGGAAATTTTTTCTCTAAAAAAAAGGCACATAATTTCTATTACAAGTAACCGTCTTATCTGTTAATTTAGGTCTAATCTAACAAAATAGATATTGTTATTTATTTACTGTAGTTTTTGCTTAACGCATATCTTCATGCACCTACTGTATTCTGGTTCTAGTTCTTAAGTTAGCATGTATAGTTAATGGTAGCATTTAGAAGATTTCTTGAGTCCTGAGCGCACCCATTCGTCCATCCCAGTGGCACTACAGTCCATGAAGGGCCCTGGCCTGCTTTGGTACATCTTTCCATTCTGATCATTACTGGGCTTTACGTCTCAACGCCAGGACTCTTATTAGCTGTTGCAGATCTGCATGTACATCATCAAGCCACCTTGCTCGGGGTCTGCCGTTTGGACACCTGCCATTTTGTTTTTTGCCGGTGAACAATCTTTGCGTCTCTGTTCTCTGACATTGTTTCGAGATGACCTGTCCAACGCAATCTGTTGCTATTTATTTCCGATACTATGGAGGAGGTCTCATATGATATAGCTGGTATATTTGTTTATTGGTGCGAGTCCACCATCCGGTTTCCTCATGTATTGCACCAAACATTTTTTTGAGGATTTTTAGCAGAATTTCTGTTGTTTTTGCTAGCGTCCAATGTTTCTCTGAGCGCCTCCCATCAAACTCAAGTCCATTCGAGATAGTCTCAAATAAAAGATTCCTGGTCGAGATTTGAACTCGAGACCTCACATTTAAGTGGCATAGCTTTTCAGGGCAAACACGCCCAATCATGTCTTTGAGAAGAATACGACTGACTCTTATTTCTGTCAGAATACATTAGAGTCTAAGTGCACTTTGAATTAACTCTCCCTTGAACTAGACTGAACATTGCTACTATCCAAACCAGCATTACCCATACCCTCGTGCGTTGAAGCTCTCTTAAAGTTTACAAATGACGGGGTAATGAAACACTAGTCAGGCACGGGATCAGTCTGTAATTAGAGTTATCGATCCGAGCGTGTCGTGATAGAAGCGATATCTGAACCATGGGACTGGTTTATTAAAATGTCAACTCCCTACCATCCAGTTCTTTCTGAAAGTGTCAAGGCGGCGCTCGAGCTCCTGATAACAACAATGTTGTTCGCATATAAACATCATATCGATGCCGTAGTGTTTGGGTTATGTTTACAGTAACTCAAAACTGAGAATGTTAACATCGTAATATGGAAGACGCATTTCTTGTTAACTTACCTTATAAAATACTGACGTTAGGTCAAAAGAGAAAACAATTACGTCCAATGTGAATCTTATCTTATCTTATCTTATATAATACAGACGTTACTTCAAAAAAGAATATGATTACGTCCTACGCGTCATGCATTTAGTTATGCATATTAACCAATGACTAAAATTCTGCCAATTTATTTATATATATACAGTGCTTTTTGTAAAAAAAATAATAGGTGCCGGTCCTCAGTAGTTGATTGCCTAACTTTTAACTACCAAAAATGAATAATATACGTTAAAATACAAGAAAAGTAATAATTTTTTCAATACGGTGCCGGTACGCCGTACCGTTTAGTACCGTCACAAAAAAAGCCGTATATATATATAAAGATATATATATATATATCAGGTGCTGATATTTTATGAATTAAAAACATTGATACTTTTGATGTCTGTGTGGAGTACTCTGTGTGCGTGCAACGTTGGTTTGGTGTGTTTCTGTCTTAATATCAATTCACGTCTCGTTCTAGCTGAACAGAACTCTGCATTCGGATTTTCTAATGTGTGATCTTAATTCTTATAACGAGCGGGCTGGGTTGGAACTCGCGCAACATTATGACGACAGTCCAAAGCACATACCGCACGACCAGGCAGCCGTCCACAAACATTGACGACTTTATGTGACGGCATTGGAAACTACGATATCATGGCATCACTTAATTAAGGGGGAAATTTAACTACACATTTTTCCATTTATGTCTAATTTTAGCCGACAAAAAGCGGAAGGGGAAGTTTGTTCCTTATGTTTATATTTGACAATTCTTACCGCATTCGCACAGGGCTGCAGCTCCTGGGACGACTTAACTGTACTTTTAGAATAGAATGAGGGGCGCCATCTGTCGTGGGATGCTGAGTTTGTTCTTCTTCTAGAAAGATAGAAAAGATGTTATAAAAAAAAAAATCAAGCATCTGAATAGTTAAGAAGTCTTTAAATACAAGTCTATAGAACTTTGTTCGATAGGAAGTACAAAATAATCGCAAAAAAAATAATTAAAAATTCATAAGCTGAAAAAGAGTACGTTTATGTCTTATTTCTTGAGTTACCGAGTCAAAGGGGGACAAAGATTAATAACAAATATAATCAATTTTAAAACAAAATTATTCCTTATGCTTGAAAAGTTGGTTTTACAATAGAACCTGCTAATCGTGTAAAGTATGTAAAGTCCCTCTTTCAGGCCATGCGATCTCTAGGACAGATGATGTAAATGCCAGCTGTTTCTGTGGCCCACGGTTAACAAAAGTGTCAGCACAACCATCAACCGCTTTACTTTCCCCAACTAATTTCAGGCACCCGTCAGAGTTGGGTGGACCCGGAAGAGCTCTAAGAATCCTAAAATTAAAAAATCCCAGTATTCACTGAGATTGGAACCCACGGGTTGTAGTTTGGGCGCCACTGTCATAAACAGTAAACACACTTCAGAAATGAACTAGTTTTGAACTGGCAGCAAATAATTAGTCAAGTAAATTTCCCTTTTCAAACCTTTCGATCTTTAGAGCAGATAATGTGAAGGTCATCTGTTTCTGTGGCTCACTATTGACGTGGGTGTCACAACGCCAACGCCTTTATTTTTCCCAAACTATATATCAGGCATCCATTAAAGCTAGATGAAATCAAAGGCGCCCTTAAGATCCCGATAAAAAAAAAATTAACAGGATTCAAACCCGGGACCCTGAGTATCCAAACGCTACAGAAAGAAGATAACTCGCATAACATGTGTTAATTATCTCCCTATCACTGACCTATTCTTTTTACCAGCGTCTGCTGTCTCTCCGCCTCTGTCGGGTTTACCATTAAACTGAAAAATTTGGATTCGAAGTCCTCAGTCTTGACAGACTCATTGTCTGTAGCGTAGCCCCCAGAGCTCAGCATGGTTGCCGAAGGGCGAGAAGCGTTCTTCAGTCTGAGTCTGGCAATGAGATTCTCCAGTTGCCTCCCTTGGTCGTGAGCGCTCTGAGGAACTGGAGAAATAGTGCTAGGTTAAACTAAAATATATATTGTGTCCAGAATCTAATAATTGATCAACAGTTTTGAAAAATTATTGCTTGAAATAGCTGCATCAATAATTATATTTACTTATTTTCAATATTTTGTATCTATCTATCTATCTATCTATCTTTCTATCTTTCTATCTTTCTATCTATCTATCTATCTTATCTATCTTATCTATCTTATCTATCTTATCTATCTATCTATCTATCTATCTATCTATCTATCTATCTATCTATCTATCTATCTATCTATTGTTCTATCTATCGTTCTATCTATCTATTGTTCTATCTATTAATCTATCTAGAATAATTTCCACATATTTTGAGGACATTTTGAAAGACTTATAAAATTAAATAAACGTACAATTATTTCTAACCCCGGAGTAGTCACGTGACGAATTGAGTAACATAGAACAAATGGTTTTAAAGCGATACATGTAATTATTGTTTTGTTTTTTTTTAAATTATTTTTCACTTACGCAGGACTACTATTCTAAGTATTCTTGTTTTATATTTAAATAAGTTGTTATTGAAAATAGAAAGAAAATGAAGACTAGGACTCATATGAAATCTCCCAAGTGTACTTGCATAATTAAATAGATTTCAGGAGTTTAAAATGTATTTAAAATTTTAGCCTTGTGAAGGATTATTTTTGATAGGTAGATTCTGTAGATACGGTATTTTGTTTTTAGGACACAAGTTTGATCTGTTTTGCTTTGAATTATATAACACACAAAAAAGAGAAGAAAAAGAAAAAAATTGAGGGGGGAAAACAGCACTTTGTAAATGTATCTCAAGGTACAAATATCATATCACTATTCCTGGTTCCATGCAAGAAAACGTACTACAGAAAGATGCTAGAAGATGAGAATGGAAGAGACCACTACAGGAGTTGTCTATGTTAATGTCCATTGTGTAATTAGAAGACATCATCTTCTAGCATAAATTAGGTTACTACTTTATGAATAGAAAAGTAAAAAAAAAAAAAAAAAAAAAAAAAACAACAACAACTAATAATTATAAAATAAAAAGAAAGTCAAATAGATTGTCGTGTTAGACTCTACGAGAACAAACATACAATCAAAATAGTGTCGAAGATACGAAGAAAAAATAAAATTGAAATTTATAGGTCAAATCTGTTTGAAAGATTTGTGACCAATTAAAAAAAAAGCTGAAAGAAATTGTTTGGTCTTCACCCAGAGACTCTTGGATGGTGACTCGACGTGAATTGTTTGTCAGACTGTGTCTAGGAGGTCGTCCACTGAGTCTAGAAGTTTCCAGAACTGACACTGGGTTTTGATCTGTTTAGGACAAACTGGCAAACTTACACACGTGGTATGTGAAATAAATGAACATGGTCATCACGTGAATACCGAAACTAGCAGTGATGGAAAAAGGAATCGCAAATGATTACACTGGAGCTAGAGTTATCCACATTTTGTACACAATCAATTTAAAAACAAAATTATTCCTTATGCTTGAAAAGTTGGTTTTACAATAGAACCTGCTAATCGTGTAAAGTATGTAAAGTCCCTCTTTCAGGCCATGCGATCTCTAGGACAGATGATGTAAATGCCAGCTGTTTCTGTTAACCGTAGGCCACAGAAACAACAAAGAAGTGATCTTATAGCAAACGTCTTCTGTTTGACATTTCATCCCAGCAACTTTCCTCTCTGCCAGGGAAGACAAAATGGTGCCAGAGTTGATATATCACTTCCGGCAAGCATCGTTTATAGGCCATTTTTCTTTAAGCTAGCAAACAAAAAGATCCCTTTTGGCGGCTATCATCCTCTCTATGGGAAAAGAAAGGTGTTGAACGCAGCGCAGCTGTCGAATAGTAAGTAGTGCTTCTATACCACCCACACCCTCCACTACTTAATAATTGATAAATGCACATCTTTTAAATAATACAATAAAATGTCCATTCCTAAGAACCAATGTATGAAACACATATACATAAGAGGTGTTAGTAAGATAAGTTTCTTGTAGTTTATGTAACGGTGTCTGAAGATTTAGGCACAGGAAATTTGGGCACCGGTAATTTACGCACCGGACATTCAGGCATTCCGAGATTAGAGCACCAGGCAATTTAGGAACCCGGCAAAATCGGTAAGTTGGGCACAACGTTGAAAATTAGACACCGGAAAATTAGTCACTCGTTAATAGCGACTTTAATATTTGAAGATAAAACATTTTAACCTATATTATATCCTTAGGCTATGAGCTATGGGTGGCGTTCTACAAAATACCAAATATAACGATTTCTAAATGTATTTTCATGATACAAAAGAAAAGCCAAATGAAACTGAAAAAAGACAATCATGAGAGGGCGTAAAAAAAGTGCACTCGTGAGAACGTGGAGTTGGTGAGTTGCTGTTAGTTGCTTACTATTGAGTTCGAGTTTCTTCATGGTGTGGTAGATATATAGAAAAATGAACATACAACTATAAATAATACAAACTGTGCTAAATGAGAAAACATAAAAGATATTTTTTTTAAATTAAACACAGGGAAATTTTTTGTTTTTCGATATATATTTATCTAAGCGTTTTTCTTCAAGGTAGTGGGTGAATGAAAGAATATCGGTTTATAAGTTAAGATATAAGATACACATCACTAACTAGGCTTTGCAAGGCAGCTCAAGACTTGATGACAAACCGCTCACATTTACAAAGTCATCGAAGTACATTACCTTTCTTTTTGCTCATAATTTCTTTAAATTTGGCATCAATTTCACTAGCTGTTATGGGGTCAAGGTCCTTGGGCACGTCTGGCACAATTCTTGGTTCATTCAAATCTGTTCAAATAGTGTTATTATGTCACTACAATAATATCACATGTACTATTTGTGTTTAATTGGAGACTACAAAACAAATTCAAACCCATTCATTATGAACTTTGCTTTTTAAAGTTTTTAAGACTAATTTCAACTTAAGTTAAAATATGTGCTGATACAATAATGTACAAATAATAAATATTGTACATTGATTTCATAAAGTATAATTAACACGAATGTATAACAAAATATATTTCGGACCCCAACCATGAATATAAGAAAAAAAATTATATAATCATAGAAACTTTAATATACAGCTTTGTATGTATGAATCTCTATATTTTGACTATCCTTAAACTGACCATATATTTTAACAAGGAATCTTAATTAAAGCTATGTGAATCACACATTAACCTTACCTTCTGTAGTAAGACTTTTCTTAAAAGACAAAATGTCTGAGTGTGATGATTCCTTTACGGCTCTAGCTCCTGGTGTACGGGGATCAGAGAACTTGACTTCTGGTGTCCCCGAATTAGCATACTTCTGGCCGATTTCATTAGGTCTAACATCGTCATTTAATTTCCTGGGCCTGCTTGCCTGAAAAAAAACAAACAACATTATGATTCAAGTTATGCTTGAAGACTATATAGATCCCTTTACGAAGACCGTCTTCAAGTAGATGAGAGAACTGGTATGTCAATTTATATTAACAAGTCGACTCGCGGCATAGTATACGCGCTATTTTGCAGGGCCGGCTTTAGGCGACAGCAACCTATGCGACCGCAGTGGTCTCAGCACCTTCATAGGCACCACGCTCATTCTATGTGTAAATTATTAAATTAAACCTTTTATAACTTATAACAGATTTTCTGCGGCCTCCTGATTTACCAGTAGCTCCTGGAAATCTCATGAAATTACAAAATATACGAAAAAGTGATGAAAATTTCCGGAAATTATTAAAATCTTTTAAAAACTCATAAAAATCTCATGAAATATAGTCAAAATTGTCATTTTGTGTTGTCATTCAATAAGGAAAACGCCAATCCTACGCGAGATAAAAACAACAACAACAACAACACTGCATTATACAATACCTGTGATTGTGGAATCTGGTGAAAGAAGCTTATCGCGCATCAAACTAATAAAAAATTACACGAGGTCAGCAACAGAATTTTTAGGATATACTGTATGACGTCGCTACACGCAAAGCTCGTAAAGTAATTATGTACGTAGTAAAGATTGAATAAAATGCAGAGACGAATTTATTTCCAAATTTTTTTCATTAATTTTCACTAATTATCCGTATCCCTACCCAAACTGGGCCCTGCGAAATTCGTTTCGCGTAGAGCCCCGGAACGGTTATGTCCGGTCTTACTATTTAGTGACGGGTGAATACAGAGAAGATTACTTGTTCTCCCCCCTCCTCATTTTTTTCCGCCAAAAGTGAGGAGAATTATATATATATATATTCTAAAGTAGAATGTGAGGTGTATGTATGTATGTATGTTACTTATAGACATCAAAACAGCTTGACCAATCTTGATAAAACTAGGCAGGAATGTTCCTTGGGTACTAACTTAGACCGTAGTGTATGTATTGTAGCCCTAAAACAAACTTAAGACTCTCAAAAAAAAATAAAGTTGTCCGACTCTATTACAGCTATAGTATTTTATGGATCTAGGCCATGGTTAACAATGTTGACATGAGAAAAGATCGAAAGGATTTAGGCCTAGATCTAATTTTAAGAAATACACTTTTTTTTTACTTTGACACATGAAAATACAAAAGAAGATCCATTGATTTCATTATATAATAAAATTAACCTTCAATTTTGTGTTTCAAAAGCATTTTTACATAAATTAGTTCCTGATATCTGTGACTACAGATTTCCTGGCGAACATTCTTTCATTAGACATTACCAATTGGTTACACATTAACACATCTCTCTACTGAGTCTAATCCTAGGTCTAGAACTCTTATTGAACTCTAAGATGATAAAACTTCTTTTCGCAAAGATAGCTTTATGCTTTAACACATAAACATACTAATTATTGTCCATTCATTTGATATTTTAATCAATTTAACATTCAAATTTGTTTTTCTAAAGCATTTTTAATACATTCGTTCGCTAAAGCTGCGTAGCCGTGTTTTGATTTGATAGCTTCATTCACACTATTTTTACATTGACACATTCGCTTTACTTATTACATTATTATTTCGTTTAATTGTTTACAAAACACTCTCAGTGACTATATCGACAGTAATGCGCAAATAAAGTCCCGCGGGTCGCGGGTAACATATGTCAAGTATATATATATATATATATATATATATATATATATATATATATATATATATATATATTGAAGATGATGACATAACAAGCACCAAAAGCCAAGGTAAACTAAGTCGATATGGAAATGTCAAGAACTCTTAATGTGTCAGATGGGATTGTCTACAGGGAGAATAAGTAGGGAATAAAAGTAGCGGCTTTGAAAGCAAGCGATGGGAATAGAACAGGGCAAATACTAACATAGGACACACAAGAAAAAAAAACAGAAATAACGAAAAGTAACAAAATAAATTAAAAATGTAATGACAATATTTTTTATCCTCATTTATCGTCTTAACCCAGCAGACATAAATTCTCCAAACAAACACTAGATTTAAAGTTTTTAAACAAACATTAGACCTAAAGTCTTCTAACAAAAACTAGATTTAAAGTCTTTTAACAAACATAAGACCTAAAGTCTTCTAACACTCACTAGACCTTAAGTCTTCTAACCAACACTAGATCTAAAGTCTTCTAACAAACACTAGACCTTTAGTCTTCTAACACTCACTAGACCTTAAGTCTTCTAACCAACACTAGATCTAAAGTCTTCTAACAAACACTAGACCTTAAGTCTTCTAACACTCACTAGACCTTAAGTCTTCTAACCAACAGTAGATCTAAAGTCTTCTAACAAACACTAGACCATAAGTCTTCTAACCAACACTAGATCTTAAGTCTTTTTAAGCAGCAAGTCGTAGTCTTGGGACACGCGAAGGACGTAATCATCTTCATTTTTTTAAAATAACGTCTGTATTTTATAAGATATGTCTTCTTACAAACAACCAGACGTACAATGTTTAAAAATAAAAGACCTAATGTCTAAGGAACAACCAGACGTGAAGTCTTCTTACAAACATGACGTTGAGTCTTCTTACAAACATGGCGTTAAGTCTTCTTACAAACATGGCGTTAAGTCTTCTAACAAACATGGCGTTAAGTCTTCTAACAAACATGGCGTGAAGTCTTCTTACAAACATGACGTTGAGTCTTCTTACAAACATGGCGTTAAGTCTTCTTACAAACATGGCGTTAAGTCTTCTAACAAACATGGCGTTAAGTCTTCTAACAAACATGGCGTTAAGTCTTCTTACAAACATGGCGTTAAGTCTTCTAACAAACATGACGTTAAGTCTTCTAACAAACATGACGTTAAGTCTTCTAACAAACATGGTGTGAAGTCTTCTAACAAACATGGCGTGAAGTCTTCTAACAAACAGCAAAACGTTCTAACAAACATGGCGTTAAGTCTTCTAACAAACATGACGTTAAGTCTTCTAACAAACATGACGTTAAGTCTTCTAACAAACATGGTGTGAAGTCGTCTTACAAACATGACGTTAAGTCCTCTTACAAACATGACGTTAAGTCTTCTAACAAACATGGTGTGAAGTCTTCTAACAAACATGGCGTGAAGTCTCCTAACAAACATGGCGTGAAGTCTTCTAACAAAAAGAAAATCGTGAAGTCTTTTAACAAACAGCTAAACGTGAATTCATCAGTGCCAACTCTACCATGGTTTCTTCCTTCTCAATGGCCAGCAGCTCGGCGTCTATCTTGTCCATCATCACACTAACTGGGTCTGTGCTGGGCGGCACGCTGAGAGGGTAAGACGACGTCATGGTCAGTTGTCCGTTTTTTACAATGCCACTGAAGGGAGGCCTTGGCCTTTGGATCTGAATGACTGCAGTCCGTTGTCCATCCTCTTGTTCTGTTTCTGATAAGCCTGAATCAGAAATGAACGAAAGGAACTATTATTTCTTTCAAAGGCTTGACGTTTGAAATAAACATTCTAATGTAGAACAAAAAAATCTTCCTGTGTGTGGGGTGGGGAGGCAAAAGGATATATTGAACACTTTTGAGAGTGAGTTGAAGTTTGGAATTTTAATTTTAATAATTAGCTTTGCCTTTTATGCACTGCCCACACTCGGTCATTTGATCCCATTTATTTTTTGTCTCATTCAATTCCCACTTCCCGTTTTCTAAGCATTTTTTTTAATTTCTGATTAAGTAAAGGAAATGTAAAATGTATGTCCCTTTATGGGTCTTTGCTATTAATATTTTTGTTTTGCTTCTATAGAGACCACATTGGCGACACAAAATGAATTAAAATATATTTTAAAAAAATTGTAAACTACTTGCGCCAACCCAGATCTTCCAACCCAGATTCAAATATTTTTATTAGAATTTATAGTCAAATCATGACATTATTATGTCTACACCTATGTGCATACCTGTCTGGGAACCAGACTGCAGGACCTCCTCATCACTCCACTCTCCATCAGCGTCAGTTTCATCCATCTTTAGGATTTCATCTCGGCACACTACCTTTAGTGGAGTTGAAACAACAAGAATGGATCAGAGCATTTAATTGTGGTCGCAAACAAAACGGTAATGTTCACAGTTTTAAAGCAGTGGCTGTCCACCTAATGAGGTCCCCAAACCGAGCCAAAAAATTTTTTTACTTCCTCCCTGAGTCAGTTATGGGTTCTTGGACAGCGTTGTAATCTCCCCCAGAGGGATCCACTTAAGAACCTCGGAGCCAAGCGATTTCTTGCATTCTGAGTAGCAGAAATTTATTCTACTGGCATTTACAGCACATACTTCAGCATATTACAAAAAGATGGCCGTATAAATAAGGGAGGGAAAGGCTAGTATTGAAGTGTGAGGGATATTCGAGGGATATTCGAGGTACATGTATCGCTTGTATCCACCAGATTTTAAGTAAGCAACACGCAACGCAGATTTTGTGGTAACGCGAAAAAAACACACAAAAGACAACGAATCCTCCACAGAAGAATGATTCTGGTTCCTAGGAGAAATTTGATACATCTGACCTGAAAAAGAGGGATAGCATCGCGCAGTCATTATTATTTTGCGCTTTTGTCCTATCGCTTGAGGTTTCGGTGGCGCTCAGCAAACACAACTTGAGGTAAATCTCCATTAAAAGTTCATAGATTCGTAATTGAACCTCTCACTTTGCCAAGAGTTTAATACACTTTGCCAAGAGTTTAATACACTTTGCCAAGAGTTTAATACACTTTGCCAAGAGTTTAAGACACTTTGCCAAGAGTTTAAGACACTTTGCCAAGAGTTTAATACACTTCGCCAAGAGTTTAATACACTTTGCCAGACATGCCAAAAAGAAATCGCGTCAAGACTGCACAGTCATATAATGAGATCCTCAGGGTTAGCAAAAACATTTCTGTAGGGAACAGTACCAGGGGAAAGAAGGAGAGGAATACAAAAAGATAAATATTATGGAATAGACAGGCTTGTTTATGGAAGAGACTCTAATCATGGCAAAAGAGAGAAAGATGGTCGACAGATCGTGTGAGGCCCAACAGACAAGGTACAGATGAAAGCTTTTAACTAAATCTCCTGCAAGAAAATGTTTTGAGTTGATCTTGTTGAAAAAATCTTTGGAGAAATTTAAATGTTTGTAAAAATGATTGTAATATCTGTTTTAAGTGTGTTTAGGATGTTTCTTCAGAGTTGAAGATAATCTACTTCCAAGTCAAAACCTGTACTTTGTGTGTGATTGAATATGGCACAAAAATTTTTGAAGACGTGGGGTGAAGTGAGACAGAAGTGAGGCTGAAACACAAAAAAACATAGTGAGACTGAAGTAACATAGTGAGACTAAAGTAACATAGTGAGACTAAAGTAACAATGAGACTAAAACAACAAAACATAGTGAGACTGAAATGAATCTGAATCAACAAACCATAGTGAGACTGAAATAGCATAGTGAGACTGAAACAACAAAACATAGTGAGACTGAAGTAACATAGTGAGACTGAAGTAACATAATGAGACTAAAGTAAAAATGAGACTGAAACAACAAAACATAGTGAGACTGAAGTAATATAATGAGACTGAAACAACAAAACATAGTGAGACTGAAGTAACATGGTTAGACTGAAGTAACATAGCGAGACTGAAGTAACATGGTTAGACTAAAGTAACATAGCGAGACTGAAGTAACATAGTGAGACTGAAACAACAAAACATAGTGAGACTGAAGTAATATAATGAGACTGAAACAACAAAACATAGTGAGACTGAAGTAATATAATGAGACTGAAACAACAAAACATAGTGAGACTGAAGTAATATAATAAAACTGAAACAACAAAACATAGTGAGACTGAAGTAACATAGTGAGACTGAAGTAACATAGTGAGACTGAAGTAACATAGTGAGACTGAAACAACAAAATATAGTGAGACTGAAGTATCATAGTGAGACTGAAGTGACATGGTGAGGCTAAAACAACAAAACAAAGTGAGACTGAAGTAACATAGTGAGACTGAAGTAACATAGTGAGACCGTAACAACAAAACATAGTGAGACTGAAATAACATGGTGAGACTAAAGCAACATAGTTAGACTGAAGTAATATAATGAGACTGAAACAACAAAACATAGTGAGACTGAAGTAATATAATGAGACTGAAACAACAAAACATAGTGAGACTGAAGTAACATAGTGAGACTGACGTAACATAGTGAGACTGAAGTAACATAGTGAGATTAAAACAACAAAACATAGTGAGATTGAATTAACATAGTGAGACTGAAGTAACATAGTGAGACTGAAACAACAAAACATAGTGAGACTTAAGTAACATGGTGAGACTGAAGTAACATAGTGAGACTGAAACAACAAAACATAGTGAGACTGAAGTAACATATTGAGACTGAAACAACATAGTGAGACTGAAACAACATAGTGAGACTGAAGTAACATAGTGAGACGGAAGTAACATAATGAGACTGATACAACATAGTGAGACTGAAGTAGCATAGTGAGACTGAAGTAACATAGTGAAACTGAAACAACAAAACATAGTGAGACTGAAGTAACATTGTGAGACTGAAGTAACATTGTGAGACTGAAGTAACATGGTGAGACTGAAGTAACATAAAAAGACTGAAAAAAAAAGGTAACATCGCAATGACAACAGACATGTTCCTAGATCTTCACAAACGTGAACCACATTAAGTATTTAAACAAATGTGCGTGATATCACACACAATTTTCATTCCTAAGCATAATAAACAAAAATCGATTACTGAATTTTTGGACCTTAATTTAATGTAATACAATTCAGAAGAACGATTTAAAACAATCATTTGGTGCTAATTTTTTATTCACTAAACAAGAAACATAATCTATCCTATACTTTAGATTCTCCATCATGTTTCTCAAACAAATTTAAGAATCGATGTACTTTTTTTTCAGAAAAAAATAACAAGAACACGGCTTGAATAATTCTTATCAATGGGCAGTTTCAATGGGGGTCGCCTCTGAGTTTGTGTGATAACACAAACTTTCTTTACATTTTTTTTTCTGAAATATTTAAAGACATTTGCGTGTTTTTCTTGTCTCATCAAAAAGTTAATAAGCATTACTCCCTCATTCGCTCTCTCTCTCCCTCTCTCTCTCTCTCCCTCTCTCTCTCTCTCTCTCTCACTCTGTATCTCCTTAATTATCATTCTTTCACTAGTCTCTTTCTCATTTCACTCTTTTTCTCCACCTCTCTCTCTCTCTCTCTCTCTGTCTCTCTCTCTCTCTCAAACGCTTCCTTTGTTGGCTTTCTCATTTAACTACTTCATGACATCTATTTTAAGGTCATGGCGCTGAGTTAAAATAATTTTAATTCAATCGCTGACAACTTCTGGACAGGAAATCCAAAGTAGTCACTAGCTTTCTACAGTGATGCTCAATCTGTCACCCACGAGCCCTATCTGAACTGAGACGCAATGCTATCTGAGTCATTATCGATTCTCCCCCACCCCCTCACGGCCGCGCTCCTTGATTCGTTGGTCAACAAAACACGATTGAGTAGCACTATAAAGTAGCACTATAAAGTAGCAACCGATGTTCATTTTTACTTAACGATTTGTTTTTAAACAGCGGTAATGCGGCTTAGAGAAATTAATGTAGCCCTTCAGACCGATAATGTAGGAACCACTGGCTTAGTAGATTTAGTGCACTTTATACGGCCTAAGTCTATACACAACAAAGTGCAAACACTACAAGATCAAGGCCAAGCGACTTACTATTGGTGATAGTCTGCTTTCGGCAATTGTCCTTCAGGACACTTATTTGTGTGTGTTATGGCTTTGGGTACAGTTCAACTCTTGACACAATGGAGAGTTTAGTCTGACTGCTGTCAGATGTCAATGGGGGAGAAAGTGGGCCATGTCAAGAAGTCTGGCGCCGAGATATTTCGTGTATTTATCGATCTCTGACACAATCGGATTGAGTTGAAGTGATTCTCTAAAGTTCGTCTGGAATCTCAGAAATGTGTCTGATCAGTTGAACCACGCTTTAGAAGACTGCTAAATATGTACAGAAAGTCCACTTTTAATTTTAAAATAATCCATTCTTTAAAGCAACGAATTCTATCTGAAAATAATAATGCTTATAAAGATACATAAAAAATCATATTGTTTCATTTCTATGTTTCTGTTGTGTTGTCTTTACATGAGAAAAAGAGTCCTTGTAATCACAGCAAATTTCCATAAGGATCAATAAAACAGTCTTAGTCTTAAACCAGTCAACACTGAGAAATTAAATGATGCAGAAACATTTCGCTTACCCTGAGGGTCAATACAATTCGTTGATTTAGAGAATTGATTATTTAAATATTAAAAGTATAATTATTGTGTCTATTTATAATGTTGCATAACGTGGTCCAGTTAGAAAAGTAAAGAACATTTTTTTCTGTTTTTATTGAGGTAGTGACAGTAGTCGATGTGTTTTTTTTTCTCTTTCTACTGTAACCCAATGGAGGGACCAGTCACTTCTAGAGTCAAACAGGCTTATATCGATCAATTGAATCCCTGATGTCCTTATTGTATAGAGCTATTGAGAGGAAACACTTAAAGTCATGCAGACAATTATAAATCCTCTTGAGCTCATACAGTCACACAACACGTTGGCAATTGAGGGGACACTGTCGAGTTGGACGACACAAACAAAGAGGCCTTAAAGTTTTGGTCACAAGTTTTTGTGTCCTATAGTACACCACTTGAACTTTTACAACAATATCTATCTATCTATCTATCTATCTATCTATCTATCTATCTATCTATCTATCTATCTATCTATCTATCTATCTATCTATCTATCTAACTTTCTATCTATCTATCTAACTATCTATCTACCTATCTAGCTATTTAGCTATCTAGTTATTTAACTATCTATCTCTATCTATCTATCTATCTATCAATCTTTATCTATCTATCTAGCTATCTAGCTATTTAACTATCAGATCTGGTTCTCTCTCAGTATATCTGTCTCTGTCTCTCTCTCTTTTATAGATATATATATACCCAGTGATTTTTTTGTGACGGTACGCACCGGTACGCGTACCGGCACCTTTTTCAATGAGGTGAAAAAATTATTACTTTTCTTGTATTTGAACGTTTCTTATTAATGTATTAGTAGTTCAAAGTTAGATAATTCATCACAGAGTTACGGTACCTTTTTTTTTTTTTTACAGAAAAAAGCACTGTATATATATATCACGGAGAAAGTTTTAGGGCATCCACCTAGAGAATGCGGCAATGATGCATTCTCTCTCCAGCTCATTTTAACTTATTTCTGGAACTTCTAGAAGGATTTACTTCTAAACGGGTCATAGATGGGTGGTCTAATTCCATACTCAGGTGTCCAGGTGATACAGACCTTAATGGAGAAAATGCAGACTAGGAACAAGATCTTGATTCAAAACTGGATGCTGCAAATAAAAGCGCTCGCTGGAGAAACATAAAAGAATGGACTGCCCTCTCTTTTGATATCCTGCTAAGAACAGCTGCTAACTGGAAAAGGTGGAGGAATTTGGTTAGGCGAACTGTCACAGCACCCATACGACAAAAGTCAATAGAGCGATGAGATAACTATAACTACCTTATATGTCATTATGCCTTTACGTACAATTGAAAACGAATCTGTTGTTCTAAAAAGTATCGGCGTTAATAAAAGGTCCCTATACGTTATTAGATTATCAGAGGCAACGTTTGGGGATTGATTTTTATTTTGGCAACAAAATCAAAGACTATTGAATCATTGATTTAGAGTCAAGGAAGTGATTTCCAAAAAAAAACAACAGTTATTAAAAGGCCAAAGAATAAGAACTGGGGAATAAAAAGAGAGCTATTGGGTTCCGCAAGGTTGTCATTGCCGGAAGTGGTAATGGATGTGAGCACTCCACTACCTATAAAATGCTTCCTAATGGCATGCGTCTCATATAGCCTACGGCAACCAGTCCGACTCCTGGCATTCACGTGTGGCTCAGATACTGAGTCCGGCGGAACTGTTCTCACTAATAGGAGAAGGGACAAAGGCGAGCAACTGGCGCCTTAACCAGTAAGCTTCGGGCAGGAGGGGCTCGTTAGCCATGGCTGGCTACCCACCTAGAACAAGGAAAACTCTGAATTCAAACCTCTGTTGCCTTGCAGCTATACCCAATCATGAGAAATGCTTCGGGAGTCAACACTGAGAAAAAATCAGGAGCTGGCGACCCTAAGGCAGTTTGCAGCACCCAGTGCTACACTCTGGCAGAACCTGTGACGCCGCTGATCCCTAACTGTATCGGCACCGCCGTTCCTTTGGATACATCAGCTGCGTGGAGAGGGGGGAACTGATGTGTGGGCGACATCGTTCCGACCACAACTAATGTCCAGGCTTTCATCTCATTTCCATGACATGATCCATAGTCGCTTCGCGACTGAAGGAGGCCATAGATATTAGGGAATAAAGCTATTACCATATATATTGGGGAATAAAGCTATTACCAAAGACAGGTGACGACGGAGAAAAGAGAATTTAAACAATTCTACCGGAAGATAACACGGTCGGTTTTGTCTGCGTTTGATTTGGCAAAGTTCATTGATTAGGGATAGGACAGAGTAGCCATATGAAATACTGTACTCCTCCTTGTATGTTGAAGAAGAAGACAAGCCACAAACAAAACATATAGATATATATGTGTGTGTGTGTGTGTGTGTATTTATGTATCTATGTATATATATAAATATATGTGTGTGCTTGTATCTATGTTTATATGTGTGTGTGTATTTATCTATGTATATTTATGTGTATGTGTGTGTATGTATCAATGTATGTGAGTGTGTTAAGGGATAGAAGTGTTAATTGCAGTAATCATATCTAACTGCAGTAAGGCAAGGACGTGGCCACCCAGTGATAATGATCCTGATTGTTAAACAGATGATTTCGAGTTTGAATCCGTCCCTCCCCATTTTCTTAAACAAAAAAGTCGTAACTGAGTCAAACCTGAGACGATAGTTCAACGCGAATACCACACGCAGGGTGCTAAATACAATTAGTGTTATGATTAAAACGAAACCTTTTTTAAAAAAAAATATACTAGGACTCAAAAAGGATAAATTCACAATTTCAACAACTTTTATATTTAGTTGATTTCTAGACACTTCAAATGCCTTATATTATACGTTTTTGTTTAGATCCGTTAATCAACGATCGAGAATCCAACTTTTAATATGATTCCTTCGCCTCGTGATTCGCTGCATCATTGAACACATTGAAACACCTTGAAGGTAAAAAAGTCTCACTGAGTTACTTCGCCTAACGTCAGAACATAAAGAAAAGATTGTATAGGAAAGAGAGCGAGTGAGAGAGGGAGAGCGAAAGAGAGAGGGAGAATGAGAGAGTGAGGGAGGAAAAAAAAAAGGAAGGGGGTAGGTGAAATGGGGTGGAGAAATAAAGAAACGGATAAAAACTTGGGCGTATAGAGAGATCTCGTCAAAAGCTTATTTTACTGACCCCATGCGGCCATCAGATATAATCTTAAGTGTTCAGAAGGAAATTGCTGAAGTGACATTAAGCTAGAAGGTTTTTATAGACAGCCAGGGTACGTGATTGGCAGACGGAATTCACTTTATGACCTTATTATAAAGAACCGTTTCCAGTCGATCAATTACTACCGTGACTGGGTTCTCATTATTTCTGCTGTCACCGTGTCAAGTTGCTCCGCCTGAACCGGACTGAAGAAAAAAAAAGTTTGAAGTTCAGAAGGTGATTACACTTAGTTTAATAATGAAATCCGAGACGTGGATCAGTGGCGTACATAGGGTGGGGAAAATCCAAATTTGAAAATCCCCCATGGCCTCTACATGAAGACGGGGGGGGGGGGGCATGAGTCTCCGAAATTATTTTTTTCATTAAATATTTGAATTCAAAGACTGCATCACAAACCAAGAGATTAGAGACACGGGTTACTGCAGCGATTAGACCCCATGATGACCTGCTCACTATCGTAAAAAAAAAACAATCTCAAGCTTAAAATCTATGGCCATATTACAAGATCTTCGGGGGCTCGCAACAGTACCAGGAAAAAAAAAAGAAGAGGCAGACAGAGAAAGCGATGAGAGGACAACATAAAAGCCTGCCAATGAAGGAGGTTCTAACTAAGGCGAAAGAAAGAGAGGAATGGAGAAAGACGGTAGACGAGTCTTGCATGGTGCCCCAACGGTCCAATAGACTAAGGGATAGGACAGAGGACATTAAGTATGAAGCCAATGCTATGTTATTAGTAAACATACTACATGTATTCCACACATTAGACTTGTATATTTATTAAGTACGTCATCTCATGTCATGATGTCTTATGTCAAAATCAGGGGCCCGTAAAGAGGCCAAGTTCCCTGGGCTACCAAATCCCTTGCTACCCCACTGAAAGTCAACAACACCAAATCGTCAACTCGAGTACTATGTACGGGTGCTCCACAAGGTTGTGTACTTTCTCCTATACTGTACACTCTTTACACTAATGACATAAGAAGCATCTATGACTCAGTTAAACGTATTAAAATCGCAGATGATACTGCCATAGTAGGTCTTATTTCAGGAGACGAAACTCAGTATCAAAGCTCGATAGAAGAGTTTACAAACTGGTGCACCGACAACTTTCTAGAACTGAATGTTACAAAAACTAAAGAACTTATTATAGATTTCAGAAAGAAAAAAAAACTAAACGTGAACTGCAAATAAACACTACAACTATAGAACAAGCGAAAGCATATAAATATCTAGGCGTTATCATTAATAACAATCTCTCATGGGAAGACCACCTTGGAACTCTGACAAAGAAAACAGCCAAGCAACTTTTTTTTCTATACAAACTCAATAACTTTAAACTAAACAAGAAGATCCTAAATACTTTTTACGTCGCGACTATACAAAATCTGCTAACAAACGGAATAACTTGTTGGCAAGGCAACGCTTCATCTAACCTGTTTCTGTTGTGTTGTCTCTGTTGTATTTATGCGTATGTTTCTGTTGTGTTTTCTTTATATGAGAAAAGAGTCCTTGTCATCACAACAAATTTCACAAAAGGATCAATAAAGCATTCTTAGTCTTAGATTATACAATGAAAATATATTAGAAATAAATAATTATAAGTATCTAAATATATGATTGAAACTTCTCTTATGACTTATGAGGAAGAGGCTAAAGAAACATTGTCTCTGCATGTCGTTATAACAAGGTTTAAAGTAAACGAAGATTATTCTTATTTCGAAACATTCAGTCAAAGACACAAACTCAGGCCAGTATTTATTCAATACTATGAAAAACTGTCTTTCAAGTTTTAAGTTGGCATGGAACAAAACGGCAAGTGCAACAACTGACGGAGTCCGTGCTTTGACTGAGAACAATAAATTAAATTCAAGAACAATATGCCAATTATAAACTTAAACTGCATTAAACATAGTATTAACCCAATTATCGCAGTGATCAAACTTATTAGAGTTAGAGGCCTTAACCATAGGCAGTTCAGGGAAATACTTAAAGATTTGGAAACAAAAAAAAATAACTCCGATGAGCAGTATCCACTGGCTTAGCACGGGCAAGGTATTGAGAAGAATATGGGATCTCACTGAAGAAATATTTATGTTTCTTGAGGGACATTGACTGGGACTTGGTTACTTATATTTCTAATGAAGAGTGGAAGACAGACCTCTCGTTTTACATCAAAAGTATACCAATGGTTTGTCTGCACATGAAATATATGTGCATTTTAAATATTTCCAAACAAAACTTTCACATTTCTCCAGGCAAGCAAGTGAAAACAGTTTTTGTCATTTTCTTTTGCTGAAAAGTTAAAACTATTTGTAGTGAAATGGTTGAAAAGTACAAGACTTATTTGAATTCCTTGAATTTGGAATATGAAAGCAAATTTTAAGACGTCAAGAACTTGGAACCACTTTTCAATACCCTCAGCTAACTATTTAGTGCAGAAAATGATTCAGTCCCAAAAGACATACCTCCAAGCAAATAAGGACCTGTAAGAGAAGTTAGGGTCAGTCATTTCTTCCGTTGGAGCTTTATGGGTGCCAGAAGCTGTATTTCCACACTTTAAAAACTTTACTGCTGAACTTTTACATTCTTTGGTTCCACGTACATCTGTCAACAAGCATTTTCTGGCATGGAAATAAACAAGTGCAATCACAGGCGGATGCTGACTGACAGTCATTTGAAAACAGTCACGAGGACAACAACTAATAAGCTAGTTCCACAGTTCCGGAACATTACGCACGAGTGTAAACAGTTAAATACTTCACATTTAGTACAACTGTGTATGTGTGGTGAAATGTTGTGATGTAAAGACCATAATAAGATGGTTTTAAAAATCGTAAAATAAGCTTCCGATATTACTAACTTTTGATGCAATTCCTACATTGGGAGTGTAAAAAATATAATGTAATACAGTATAAATATGAATTGAAAGACATTATACACAGTTAGCTAGCGTATTTTTCTAATTTGTTATATATATATATATATATATATTGCGGCCCGCAATTCCTCGCATTTTATTTAATGCGGCCCTCGAAAGAAAAGGGTTGCCCACCCCTGCTCTATACGATATGCACATGGTTCTTGTGATAACCAAGTTATATCACGTATTTGCGTCTTAATGTAACTAAAGAATTAATCATTAACCGAGCTGCAACTCTGCGTTTTCCTATCACTACATTATTAGGGGAGATCAATAGCTTGTATCAACATTCCGTGACTCTATAAGAACAAAACTTGTCGCCGAGTAGGTCAGGACTTAAATCATAGGGCCTCTCGGTGGTTCTGTTGGTACTGAGGAGCAGGAGAAGGGGACATAATCACAGCTCCTGGATCGACGTTTCTGTCATTAAGGATTTCCGTTGAGCCAGGGGCAGTAACTAGTTTGAAGGCCCATAACCCCGGAGAACAAAATAGCAACAAAACACAACTCAATAGCTAAAAGAAACAAACAAGGTAGGGAGCGGGGGCAGCAGAAGCGTAGCAAGGTTCCTGTAGGTCCGGGTTCAAGAATATGATGGAGGATTCTTACCGTGGTTGAGCTGTTGAAAGCCTAATATTGAGTCATCTTGTAACAGTACATCTACAAAGAGACGCTCTGAAGATGCCATGCTATTCGAAAAGTATTATGATATTCTCAATTCACAAAGAACTCTCTTCAAGTAGTTCTCATACATGATATAGATTTATTAGAGCATATTCGCAGTTGTCCATCAAATGGTCATAAATCAGGGCGCATAGACACCCTTAGCGCCATAGCTACTACGCCACTGGTAGGGAGCGAACACCTTGAAGGCCTCGGGATAACATTTTAGATACGATTCTCCTGTTTTCTCTTGAGCTGTTTGGTTCTTGAACTTGTGTACAGCTTTTTGAAGGCGTAGTAACGAAGCACACTTACACACACGAGGGAAAAAAATGTAATAACTGCGTGGGAGAATCGAACTAGAGACCATGGTGTGACTGTTCAGCCGGAAAGAAATCAACGCTGTCAATCAGCCAGATTTGTGCTTTCTACACAATCCGTTGAGCCTGATTGAACATCCAGCAAAGCGTGACTTGAATTCCTTAATGTACTGACATACTTTAGAAGTTAATGAACAAAAGCTACAATTTACGAGATTATACGAGAATTAAATTTTATGAACAGAATACGAGATTATACGAAAATAAAAGCTTGTGAACAGAATACGAGATGATACGATATTTAAAGGGAGAAGAATGTGTGATGGAGAAAATTAAATCAGAATCCAATAACGAATTCTTACGGGGGTAACATCATACGTAACATCAAGTTCATACAAAGAATATGAATTTCGACTTATATTATAGAAACGAGTTCAAATCCCATCCCCAAAGAGTTCATTTGACTTTCATGGTATTTTATTCTAGAAGTTTCTAAGCCAAATAACAATGTCCTAAAGACATCGTCTTACAGAATGCTCCAAAGTGTGCCGAATAGATGGCCTCAAAAAGTGGCCTCACAGAGTGGCCGAGTGGCCTAGCTAGTGTCTCACTTAGTGTCACACAAAGTGCCCCACAGATTGTTTCTTACAGTGCCTTGCATAGTGCTCCACAAATTACCACACCGAATGCTCCACAAACTACCACACCGAGTACTACGACATTTAGTACTACAAACATGGTCCCACAGATTGCCCCACGATTGCATGTTCTAACGTTTGAAACCTTGTATATAGTTTTAAAGTGCCTTTTTTTTCTTTCTCCCACAAACTTTGATTCTTGCATCGTCTTCTGATCTTTAATCACTTGCCTACATGAATTATTTTTTTATCACTTGCCTACATGAATTATTTTTTAATCACTTGCCTACATGAATTATTTTTTAATCACTTGCCTACATGAATTATTTTTTAATCACTTGCCTATATGAATTATCTTTAATCACTTATCTATATATTAATTATTTTTAACACCTTGCCTTTATGAATTATCTTTAATCACATACCAATATGAATTATATTTAATTACATAAATACATTATCCTAATAAACTTGCATATATAAATTATCTACATTAAAACAGCATTTATTTATTTTTTCTTATTGCTCATGAGACTTACAGATAAACAAACAAGACACTGATTTATCCGATTAAAAGATATATCACCTGTATAAAAAGATACATTCGAAGATAAGGCTGTCAAACCCTTTGCAAACCCCGTCCCCCACGCATAGCACAGAAGAGGACGTAGGCAAATGGCAAGATGTTGTGATATAGTCAACAGTGCTGCCTCATGAAGAAGTGAAGTGGTTCTTATCTTCGACAACATCCCAACAACGCAAATATAACACGAGCCAACCCTTACAACCCCCTTTCTACGCATGCACATACCCGATAAGCTTACCTTAATGACGGTGTAAGCTGACAGTATGTACACATAAGTAATCCTTGAGAGATACTCGATAAAACACAGTGGTATGTTTGTTTGTTTTTTACAAACTATTCAATACCCGATACTTTGAGATGATAAGTTGATAGCATTCTGTGAAGTTACAGGTTGCTGTGTTTGAAAATAAATGTTTTGATATTCATGCAATAAGTGAAAACCATTGTCGGACAGGATAGAAGCACTGCTTTTTGTTCGGCACCTATCCCGTATTGATACGACAGTATGCCAAAGGCTATATTGTTGATCTTGTGATATTTCTGATTTTGAAGAAGACATGTGCCGCCCGATACTATTTTCATCAAGAAATCTAAATTTCCCCCCCACCCCGGCGATGTATGGTGCAGATGATGTAAAGGTTATCTGCTTCTATGGCCCACGGTTAACAAGGCTTTCACGTGACCAGCACAACGTCTTTAGTTTTTCTCAACTCTTGTCAGGTACCCGTTAGAGCTGGGTGGACTCGGAAGCACCCTAATAATCCCGAAATTATATATACCATTTTTTTAAAACAGGATTCGATCCCGGGACCCTTCGGTTTGGAGGCGAAACGCTTCACCACTCAGCTACCACTTCTATTTTATCAGTCTTTCTCAGGAATCACTCGTTTTGATATCGTCTGCTTGTCCAAAACAGAGCGATAACACGAAAGCCTTGATAAACTCGAAGTGGATCTAATGACTAAAAAGTCACTCACGATCCTCTCTCTCTCTCTCTCTCTCTCTCTCTAACACACACACATTTTATTGTCTTAATTTGACGTGTTTTTTTTTTATTTCACTTTTTGCTTCCTAGGATGAATTCTACTAAGGGGAGAGTCAACATATGTTTGTCTTGGTCTGGTGGTCACAAGCAAATGATTGAGAAAAAAAATTGCAATTTAACTATCGGCCTCTCTTCTTGTTTGTAAGTGACACACACACACACACACACACACGCAAGCACACGCACACACACATACATGCAGGAACGCACACATAAATGTTAATGTTATAGTGTTGATGCTGACGCTATAAACTTAACAAAGTAATGTCAATTTAAAAACGTCAAGACATTTTGTATATTTACAGATTCTTCTCGATAAACGAAACCATATTAATGTGGCTAAATTAAGTCAATGAAATAAAAGTTACAAACAGAGGAGCTTGAAATACTTACTTCTGCAGTACTAAAATATGAATCACATTAAACCATGTCACTTATTTAAAACCATTGCCAATAACCACGTTCTTTAGTTTGTACACCGGATACACCATAAGCTAGTTGTTTATAAGTGTTCTGCCATGTATGAAAATCTCGAATAAATACCTACGCATGCTATTATGTGATAAAGTGACGGTCATCTTTGTCAGCTGTAGTTGGTGTGGTCAGTGAAATGGAGACGAGAGTGATTGGACCATAGCGCTTTAAACAACAATTAATAAAAACATTTCCTATCGCAGACATTTATTATTGCTAGTCTTCATTTATCAAAAAAACAAAAAACAAACAGGATTGATTTAAAATAATTGATGCAATTTCCATCAATATTTGCGAGTTTAAAATATACTTCATTAGATGTACATATATATATATATATAGTTCGTCCATCGTGGTTCGATGATGACCACTTTGTCATCCATGGGGCTGAGGGCTTTGCACTGGGTTTTTATGCCTCCTCATGTGGCTGGTGAGACCTATGTGAGCCAGGAATGTTCGGCGGCACACTAGGCAGGTTATTCCAGCTGGAGCTAGTGTCATTGGCCTTGCTTTTCTTTTCTGGCGTTTTTCTTCTGCCAGCGTTGTTCTTTTTTCCTCAGCAACCTGTGCGCCAGTTTTCACAGTGCGACGCCATGATGCTCTGTCATGTGCCTCTGTCTCCCAGGTGCCTGGGTCTATGCTGAACGCCTTCAGAGAAGCATTAAGGGTGTCTCTGAAGCGCTTTCTTTGACCACCTTGCGAGTGCTTTCCTTCGCTTAGTTGGCCATACAAGAGTCGTTTAGGGATGCGGTGGTCTTCCATTCTGTAGACGTGACCTGCCATGGCAGCTGGGACTGCATCAGGATTGTGTGGATGCTTTGCAGACACGCTCTTCGAAGGACTTTAGTATCTGGTATTTTGTCTTGTCATTTCACATTCAGTATTTTTCTCAGACATGTCATGTGGAAGTGGTTCAGTTTCTTTGCATGTTTACTGTACACTGTCCATGTTTCTGAGGCATAGAGCAATGTAGGGAGGATGACGGCTCTATAGACCCCTAGCTTTGTGTTTGTGGTGATACCACGTCTGTTCCAGACAGTTTTAGACATAAATATTAGTCTGATTCACTGTTACTCCATTTTTCAATGTGTTTGTGTGTGTGTGAGTGTGTGCGTGCATAAACACTATGTACGAACTATCAAAAGCTTGTGAATAAATAGTGTGAGATTAGACATTCTACGACTTCTGGAATTGTACGTAAACAAAATAAATCTGAATAGCAGCAGTGCAATATCAAGAGCTTCTGAAGTATTCTCTCAATTAGTCTCTCGTAAATTATTAAGTCTATTCAGGGTTGTAGACAAAATACTCAATAAACTTGTCAGGGGGCGGTGCTTTACAGAGCAAGTCACAGTCGGATGCGAATTAAAAAAAAAAATCTTTTAAGTAGGAGCTGAGAGAGAGAGAGAGAGAGAGAGAGAGAGAGAGAGTGAGAGAGAGAGAGAGAAACAGAGAGAGAGAGAGAGAGAGAGAGAAATGTTAAAATGAGATATCATTCTCTGGTTGTTATTTTTTTCAAAGCTATATGATCATGTGCAAATTTTCCACTGCTCATGCTAAATAGAACTTTTTTTTTTTAATTTTCCCTTTGTTAGCTCAAGTTTGTTTTAAATTTGGCAACATTGAAATTCAATTATAGCACCTTTGACATTCCTTAGTTTCTCATGAAAATCTCTTTTATCAAGGAAGTCTTTAGCAAAAACTTGAAATCATGTCAGAAAATCAAGTCAGCACCCTAATAGCTTTCTTCATTAAACAAAATGCAAGACTTATTTCAGAATAGACACAGTAGCTTTTGCAATTACACAAATAAAAGAATAATGTTTCTTTATATAACTTGGACTATCTTTTTTTTTTAAAGTATGTAGGCTCTCAATGGTTATTGTGAAATACATTTTTTTTTAAAGGCCTAACGAAAAATTACTTCATCTTAGACGACGATAAAAATAATCTTAAATCAATTAATCAATGAGGTGAAACAATCGATCAGTTAATGTCCTGAGACAATCACGCAATATTGAAGAATTCGACCTATGGTAATAAAGCGGTGATGCCTAACCTCTTTCGACTTTCGACCTATGGTAAATAAAGCGGTGATGCCTAACCTCTTTCGACTTTCGACCTATGGTAAATAAAGCGGTGATGCCTAGCCTCTTTCGACTTTCGACCTATGGTAATAAAGCGATGATGCCTAACCTCTTTCGACTTTCGACCTATGGTAAATAAAGCGGTGATGCCTAACCTCTTTCAACTTTCGACCTATGGGCCATTAAAATTTTCAACTTTTGACACGGGACGCTACATTCAAAACATAAAAGAAAACTATTCTAATTCGAAACTAATGAAACTAAATTTTCTGTGGCTTCATTTGACACTGTGAGCTAAAGGCCGGATAGAAACGCATCATGACCGAAGGGCCGTATGTAAGGCATCTATGCATGGGATGGGGTTAGGAGGGGAAATCGGCATTACACACACACACACACCCCCATTGACAATTTTGTTTTTCAAAGCGTAAAAAGGCATGCGTGAATTTGTTATGATGGAGGCCTCGTGGTCCAAAAATCCTTAGTTTTCGCCATGGTCTAGCACCATATCCATGTGTATATTGTATTTTCAAGGCATGCCTTTGTAAGCTTGCCTGCCATTGAAAGAGGTTCTAACTTAGGCAAAAGACAAAGAGGAACGGGGAAAGGCGGTCGACAAATCTTGCGTGGTGCCCTAACGGTGCAACTGACTAAGGGTTAGGTAAAGGTAATCCTCAAAGGTAATCCTCAAAGGTAATCCTCAAAGGTAATCCTCAAAGGTAATCTTCTAAAGCAGCTACCTCGTAGCATTAGATTCCTCATTTATATATCTGTAATAATATGCTAATGAAAAAACAAAGGATTGAACTCTAACATAGACAAAATAAGTGTAAGTAAAACAAAGGTCCACATATAACACCTTGAAATCCACGGGGGCAATACATATGTAGATAATCTGATGCTACGGCATTTTGTTTAATGAAGAAAGCTATTATGGCAGACCATTAACGAGGGTGTCATGCGGCCAGCACAACGGCCTACCGCCTTTATCTCCACAACTTAGGTCAGTACCTATTTGAGTTGGAGGGGGGGGGGTCATTCTAAAAATCCCGAAGCTCAAAAGCGAAGTCTCCAGCGCGGTTTCGATGTCGTGACCCCTCCGTTAGGAAACCAAGCGCTTTACCCCCCAGTCACGGCAACAATAGCAAGAGTGGACAAAAAAAGAAATTAACCAGTGCTGAGAACAAATAAGAGTCAATGCGAAGGATACAAAATAAGACTACTAAGGATAGAAGACTTCATATTAAGGATACAAGGCTCGACACTAAGGATATAAGACTCGATTTTAAGCATACAAGACTAAATACTTTGGATACTAGACAAGAGAAAGAAAAGATAAATTGATAGTTTGAGAACAATAAAGAAATTTTAATGCCCCAACAGCCATCACATTTATCAACAGTTTGTATATTATTTTTTTCCGCGACGCCTTCTGAGTAATAGTGAAAAAATACAGTTAAATAACATAAACTATTTTTAAAAAAAACATACTTTATTCTAAACAGTATTAAAATATGCAGTAGATCTATTACCTTTAAAAAGCAATGATTCTTTTTATAGTGCTATAATCGGATTTGTCCATATTATATCACACAAGAAGTACAATATAACATCACTGAAACATATGTGGTATCAAAGTCACAAAAGAATCACAGGCTCAAAAAGTTTCATTCCAGCATAATCCTGGCCTTAAGTCCCAAAAACCAACAAGAAATCACAGACACAAATGATCAGATCTAATGTTTACACTCGATACGACATTTTGTTGCGGTGGGATTTTTTTCTTTATTTAGGTTCCGCGAGATATGGGGGTGGGGAGCAATGACGTAGGGCCCCTATATGTCACATTTCATGATTAGCTGAAGCAGACCACTGGTGGAATGTGGGATACGTGTAGAACCCTTACTATAGACCGTCTTGCCATAGCCAGCACACACACACGAACACAAACACACACACGAACACCACAAACACACAGATCTTACAAGACACACAATCATTCAGGCCTATTTGTGATGAAACCCGTGATTGATTTTTGTAAGGGCACTATACAAGGGGATATAATTTTGTCTTGGCGTGACGAAGTATATAATAACACATGTTTGTGTCCTCCTTGACTTAAGCCTACTAATGAATGTCACCTATATTCGGGATAGGTACCTGGGAGAAAGAAAAAAAGGGGGGAAATAAAAGGGGTAAGGAATAGGCGTTGCATGAATGATTTGGTTAAGTAGAGACGCAAAGCTAATCTGGTTCGATCTGTTCATAATATCACCATGCGCCTGCCTTGTACCGAGAACGCCATATATCGTGTGTTCAAAAAACGCACACGCATGCCATTCAATTTTGCCTTAAAGAGCTGGTGTCTTACAAAACAATATGTATTACATTAAAAAATCACACAAGGAAACAAGCTTTATATTAAAATGTGCATACACTGTGACTATGAGTATGATGCGAGGTTCCCGTGTAAGTCCCAACCGCCATTCTTTCACGATTCAAGGATATTGTTAAAAAAGAAATCAATGAAGTGTTATAAGATGAACGAAAAACCAAATGACCGTCATGACACAAGGCACGAAGTTTACCAAGCTTTTAACAGCTCTCTCAGTCTGTCTGGTACATTTTTGGAAAAAATCAGCGGTCCCCTAAGCGTAACGCCTCCGTGGAAGCGTCCTAAGAGCGAACGCTAACTCAGCCTCCAGAGGGCTACCACGCGTCTGCTCTGGCGAGAGTAATTGCACGTGATGAGGAATGGTTGAAAGGCTTGCTAACATAGTCCCATTCCCAGCGGGGACCATACGCTTGGTGCCGGTACTCTCAAAGTTTGCTTCGATACACTGCAGAAATAAGGAGAGTTCCCCCGTGCGCTCAGCCTTCGGCCTCCCCATGGGAGGAGGAACCTATGATGTTTGCCCAGGAATGGCGGATGTGAATAAATGATCACTTTGTTGTTGGGATCTCCTGACAGGGAGGTCGGTGAAGAGCCAACTGCACACCCTGGCCCCGAGATAAGGTCCTTTACCGGTTTAAGGTTCTGTTACGTCTTCATATTTGATGAGACTCTTTAGACATGAAAACGACAAATCACAGTTTATAAATACTTTAATCTTTATTAACACTAAAAACACTTTCTTGTTTATATTCCTCCATTTTGGTTCTCTTCCCCTTTCAACAAGCAATCGCACCATTTCACATTGACACTAAGATGCGCACGTAACAGGTTCATGAGTGGGATATATCTATCTATATATATATATATTTCTCTTCTTCCCTAAAAAGTTTGAATGAGAAGCAAGAAGTAAAGGAAAGATCACTCTTATTTCTGCGGATAGTCATCCCACGAAAAAAAAACAAGAGGGAGAGGGGGAGAACACGTTTTCACAGCTCGCTACGGATGACTGCGCGCTAGACTGTCAAACCCTGCCCGCTCCCATCCCCCTTCGTCCTGCGGGAGGTTTGGACTAGGAAGTAAACTATCTTCAACTCTGAAGGAACATCAGAAACCTTTAAAACATTTTACAAACAAACATTTTACAACCACTAAATAGCAGCGTCGGACTTATAGATTGTGAACAAGAAGTCATGGAAAGAGAACAAATAATCTACTATGTATATTTACAGGTCACTAAATAGCAGGGCCGGACATAACCATTGTGGGCCCTATGCGAAACGGATTTCGCGGGACCAAGTTTGGGTAGGGAAGCGGATAAGTGAGATTTAAGAGTTTGTATTAGAAAATAAATTCATCAATGCATTTTATTCATTCTTAACTACGTAGCAAAGTCTTACAGTATATCATAATAATTCTGTTTCCTACATAGATCACGCTCAATAGCAAGAATTAACAAATGTTTCAATCTATCTTTGAGAATTGTTGACGTCAAGTAATTCTTCATTAGTTTGAGGCGCACAGATTACACAATTACGGCTAATGCATAATGTATTGATTGGCGTTTTCCATATTGAATGACACCCCAAAATGACAATTTTTGTGTATATATTTCTGTATATTTTAAGGACTTATTCGTTTTGTGATTTCGGGAGATTTCCAGGAGACAAACATTTCTGAAAGTTTTCTTTTTCTTTGCATCATTTCCGTGATGGACGGCCGACATGTTTGCCACTGAGCTATACAATACTTTTGTTTAAAAAAAAAAGGTTTTATAGTTAGTTTAAAAATAATAACGTTGATAAAACAATGACAATTACGTGTCACGTGACAGTCTTATTGGATTGCGTAATTTGTATAGAAGATATAGAGAACCACGTGGCAAAATGTTGTTTGTTTACGATTGGTGAATGGGGTCTATTGGTCTACTTAAATTCTCCTCCCTCTTCCGAAATGTGTGTGTGTGCAGAACTTTGAATTCTAGTTCTGTAATAAAACGTAGTTAACATCAGGCGTGTTGAACAAAACTAATCACGTACGATTCAACGTCTTTTTCAAATATTATTATGTGACGACATTTTTTTTGTCTGCGGCGACCATCAAAGCCTTAATCAATCTGTGGGATATCTTCTCTTTTCAAGGAACATTTTATTAGCAATGTAGTCTTTTGAAAATAATTAGACATTTTGCGCGCGTCAAAACGGCTGAAAATACTAAAAAGCGTTTAACCATAGTTCTATTGGCGTCTTATTCTTACAAAAACAAGCCAACTACAAGAAGCTTGCTTAGGACAACGATAATATTACGATAAATACGCCTAATACACTTCAGAATCTGCCCTTGCCCCCAAGTTACTTTATTTTACTTAATTTGTCCTGCCTTTTAATAGGATGAATAATGAGCTATAAATGCGAGGATTATGCGTTTCTGCAGTTAAGAATGCAGGAGAACGTTTAGCTTCGGGGCTCCCCGAGATCCCCTAGCTGTCAAGAGAAAGGCAACCAACGTAATGAAATCTATTTTTTTCCGAAGGTTGAGAAAAACTGCTCCAATTGTAATATAGACCACTTTTTGTTTTTATCTGATAGATATAACAATATATATATATATATATATATTCAGTGGGTGCGTGTTTATACATAGGATTAGTGTTAACTTGGTGTTAGGGTTAAGGTTTGGAAGAAAATCACTCTCCCCCCCCTCACTCGAAAGTTCTGGATTCTCTAGTGATACCATGTTAAGTTATAGAATACAATGCTAAGTAATGAACTACCATGCTAAGTTAGCCCATGCATACTTATGGATTGTGGATTACGTGTGTACATTTTCTATATACAACTGCTAAAACAAACACACTCACGCGAGCTCCCACACAACACACACACACACATATCTCAAAATAAATTCAGTCAGGTCTGTTAATCCATTATTTTATTTATGTCAAAAGGGGCATAATTTGTCTTAGACCAACGAAGAGTATAATAACCCTTTTTTGTGTGTCTCCCGTGACTTAAAGTTCCCTAATGAATGCCCACCTTAATGCGAGGTTCCCTGAAGAATAAAAAAAAGGAAAAAAAAGAGAGAGAGAGAGAACAAAAAAAAAACAAAAAAAAAAGGTTTGCGGGCTGCATGAATGAGTTGGTAGGGTAGATAAGATTGGTATAAGCTCAACTAATCTGGTTCGATCTGTTCAGAGTATTAGACTACACCTGGAAGAAATTTGGTTGTACCATGGCAGAAATAGTTGATTGAAGCCTCCGTACAGAATTACGCAGGGGGAGATTGCGCTTACAGTACACGAGCCTTGGGAGTCAAGAATCCCAACTACATTTTTTTTCACAAAGACTGAAGCTTTTGGTTATCTAAATATTGTTTATTTTGTTCTAATACTTAATTACAATTGTAAAGATTTGAATGAACACAAAAAGAACTACGTGAAGCTCTAGTAGAAACGAAAACTTCCTCTGTTCAGGTCGCTCTTCTTTTATTGAGAGAACAACAACACGTAAAACATGGTAACAAATAGAACCTCATGGTAACAAATAGAACCTCATGGTAGCAAATAGAACCTAGTGGTAACAAATAGAACCTCATGGTAACAAATAGAACCTCATGGTTACAAATAGAACCTCATGGTAACAAATAGAACCTCATGGTAACAAATAGAACCTCATGGTAACAAATAGAACCTCATGGTAACAAATAGAACATCATGGTAACAAATAGAACCTCATGGTAACAAATAGAACCTCATGGTAACAAATAGAACCTCATGGTAACAAATAGAACCTCATGGTAACAAATAGAACCTCATGGTAACAAATAGAACCTCATGGTAACAAATAGAACCTCATGGTAACAAATAGAACCTCATGGTAACAAATAGAACCTCATGGTAACAAATAGAACCTCAAATTAACAAATAGAACCTCATGGTAACAAATAGAACCTCATGGAACAAATAGAACCTCATGGTAACAAATAGAACCTCATGGTAACAAATAGAACCTCATGATTACAAATAGAACCTCATGGTTACAAATAGAACCTCATGGTAACAAATAGAACCTCATGGTAACAAATAGAGCCTCATGGTAACAAATAGAACCTCATGGTAACAAATAGAACCTCATGGTAACAAATAGAACCTCATGGTAACAAAT